>VUQR01000898.1:0-10661 GCA_015108515.1 Hemichromis elongatus
CGTGTCTCCCGTGTTCACTTTCTCTCCTGTTTTACAGGATCGTAATCTGGCTACGCGCCCACCATAGTGAGGCCTGTAACAGTAGCAGGTACAATTCAATGCAGAGAGGTCTATTAACACAGTGAGTGAGAAAGGTGACTGGAAAGGAAAACTCAATGCATCATGGGAATCCCCCGGCAGCCTACGTCTATTGCAGCATAGCTAAGGGAGGATTCAGGATCACCTGGTCCAGCCCTAACTATATGATTTAGCAAAAAGGAAAGTTTTAAGTCTAATCTTAAAAGTAGAGATAGTGTCTGTCTCCTGAATCCAAACTGGAAGCTGGTTCCATAGAAGAGGGGCCTGAAAACTGAAGGCTCCGCCTCCCATTCTACTTTTAAATACTCTAGGAACAACAAGTAAGCCTGCAGTGTGAGAGCGAAGTGCTCTAATAGGGTGATATGGTACTACAAGGTCATTAAGATAAGATGGGTCCTGATTATTTAAGACCTTGTATGTGAGGAGCAGGATTTTGAATTCAATTCTGAATTTAACAGGAAATAGCTCAGAACAACAGCACAAAAACAGAAAATAGCTCAGAATGTGTAACAAAGAACAAAGACAACCAACCAGGTCTGCTGAAGTGAACTGACCCTGTCTGTAAGTTCCTTTTTAAATAAAGCTCTTAAGCACTGTATTCTAGTGCTTGTTTATATAACACATATGTGGCTGTGCGAACAATGACACCTGTCACATATACACGCACACACACAGAGGCACCTCTATGACATGCATACAAAAGCTTGCAATATCGTGAAAGGCTGTTTCTTTCTCTTCCCACACCTTTGTCAGAAACCTTTGTCCTAGACAAAAATACAAAAGATTCTTTTTCAAACAGCTGTTTGGGTTTCCTTCAAAATTGATGAGGTAAGGTACGCCCTCTTCCACTGAAAGCTCAAGAAGGCCTGAGGGAAATGGGCGTAATCTCAGTTTTAAAGCAAAGGTAATACATACAATGGATCCTTGATAAGGTCTGTCTTGCAATGATTAAAATGAATTCTTTTTAAATGATTAAAAAATACTAATAGTATTTTCCCCAAAAGGCATAAGGTTTGCACAGTCTCAGTGTCAAAGTAGCCCCTAATTTAATAAAGCAGTGGTAAATAGAAAACCATCAATATGGCAGCAGTTAACATTTGAAAAAGCTCAGATCTCTGAGCAGCTTGTTTCAGATCTGTACCACAGAGAAGCTAAAGGCTTCATCACTATATTTTATATCAAAACATGAATGAGAAGCAGTTCCCAAATGACCTAAAAGGCCTTGAGGGTTTGTAAGAGTGCAGATCAGAGCATTCAGAATATCAGAAGTGTTTTGATCTTAAAACATTTAGTGTTTTATAGGCCTAAAGTGTATATGTATGTATGTATGTATGTATATATATATTCCATCTTAATTTCTACATTTCCGATTTAATTCCCCTATTATGCCCTTATTGCCTGCAGCAACATGTTGGAAGGTGGCCCTTCTTTATAATAATTTCATTCTATTAAGCATTAGTAAGGTAATAGCTTATCATTATCATTTATATCATTATATCTGTATACAGATATATATAAGGATATATATCTGTAGATAGATAGATATTTATACATCTGTTAATTCTATACCATGTACAGCTACCACTGTGCAGTTAAAGCTATCACTACTAATAAACCCCTATTAATAATCATAATAGTTGTAGAAATAATAATAATAATAGTTTTTTTATTAAGCCAAGTTTGATCATCTAGCTTACCACAAGCAACCTTAACCCTATGTCCAAAAAATGACAAATTACACTGCAGTTCTTTAAACAAAACAAAACAAAATTCATGCTTTTTAATGCAAAATGTACCAAGCAAGAAAAAAAGACCCGGGCGTGCAGCTGACATGGAATGAAGTGGGCGTTACAAAATATGCAGCACGTCTGTGAAATAATAAGGTGCAAATTGGGGGCACAGCCAGGACCCTGTTGCTATCACAGACATCTGCTCTTCTTAAACCACGACAGAAGCAGAGACACTAGTGGAGCACATGAAATAGATAACTTTTATTGTCAGGAAAAAACAAGGAAGCTCCGTTTTTGGTTTCGACCTCTCGTGAAAAGATCACTTTTGATTTGCAGGAACCCGTATTTGAAAATAATAAATAATGAAATGTCAAACAAATGTATCGTTTGTTGTAAAACAACATATTGCATTCATCTGATACAGCAGCGGATTTTATAATTGTAATTCAGCTGTGCGCTCAGATAGGAAATCATTGACATTCACGCACCTGTTCTACCACCTGTCACTGCTGGCAGCTGAACGGGAAGCTCAATCACACATCTGTTTACACTGTTGGAGACACTGCACACGGAGACCAAGGACATTAAAACTGAAGTATTATTGTCACCCATGCTGAGCTCTCTTGATGATTCAGCTAATTTGCTGTTTTGGTGTAATAAACCCCATCATGTAGCCCCATTAAACAAACAAGAAGAACAAAGCACCACTTCAAATTCTTTTTAAATGCAATTTTATCAGTAAAGTCAGGAATGTACAACACATGAGCTCAAAACAAGTAAATAGACCTGGATACACACGTTTACGTCTTTGTACAATAGAACCCTTCACACCGCACAGTAAAACATTACTTTTTTTGTGTAATAAATAAATAAAAGCTCATAAGTTCTGTACATGGTACTTAAGTCAAAACATCAAAATACCTCCACTGCCTTGTGGTCTGATTACAATACACCAGAAATTAAACAGGATTCATGTTATAGTGCCTGTACAAACATTGGGAGACACACAAAAAGCATTGGCACAGTCTTTACAAAAAAATCCTAAAGAGAAGCAATGTGTAAATGCTAGCTGAATTGTAATAGTTCAGCACAGAGCACAAGAGCATCAAAAAGGCTACGTTTTTTGTTCTGGGCACTTGGGAGGACATTTTTCACTCTATGAGGTAAGCAAAGAAAGACAGCTAAATTGAGCAAACATATCCATGATGCTGAGCTTTAAGCACTGTAGTTCAATGGTTCCTCAGTCTAAGTTTAAGGTCTTAGAACACTAATATTACTAAATCAGCACTAAGTAAAAGAGAGACCGGTTAGGTAATTTTGTTTACAGGAACTGTTCAAAACTGTAGCATTTGCAAAATTAAAGGGCCATTAAGAAATAAGCACATTGTAATGGTTTAGACTTGCTGCCAAAAAATATCACTTTCATTATGAAGTTGTTCCTGCCACTGGTACCAAATCTGGACAAAAAAAAAAAGAAGCAGTCAGCACTATCCCCATAACAATGTGATAGTCAGGCTCGCAATAATTGTGGATGGACATAGCTGCATGACCGAAATTATTGTAAACACGTGCAATGAACATTGTTTTGCTTTTTAAATTATCTCTTTGAAGAGAAAGACCAGATGACCACTTGCAGTCATTTGCCATTTTCAAGACAGCAATGAGATGGAGTCATTTGGCTGTCAACTCTGCTATCAGTCTGCAACGAGGTCAAACTGGCAGTTACATGCAGTCTGATATCCCCATATTAGTGGTGTGCCTGCATCATCACTATCATAATAATGTTGGTCCAGAAACAACTTTGAAACTGACCAGTCATATTGATATAATGTCATTGTTTCGGATTGTTGTGGGAAAAAGAAAGAATCCTCTGTTTATATGTAACTTTCTTCTAGAACAAAAACATTTTTTCTTAAAGTAGTTATTATAATATATTATATTTCTTAATAGCTATTATATTGTAAATTAACTATCAACTTAGGTTTGCTGTTAGCCAAATTTAGGTTACCCGTGTTGGTTTTGTTAGTGATACTTTTTGAAAGCATTAGCTGATTTCTCGGCACAGACAACATTGCTGGTCAGTTGCAATGTTGATCTCAAACTAATGTTATTATGATTATGTAGGAACAACCCCAACACTGGTGTATCAGTGACTTGCAGTGTGTTTGTGATAACACAACCGTCAATTGGTGAAAAATACTAACCTGCTAGTTGTAAATTTGTTGCTGTCGAGATACACAGAAATTCACATTAGCTACTTACATTCAAAGTGCAGCCATAGATTTAAAACAGAAATTTCTCCACAAATAGTCATGTAGTTGCTGCACGAGAGCAATTTAACTCAAAAGGACAAAGGCACTTAAAATCAACCTTGCTTTTATGTAGGAAGATAACTAGATTACAACCAGTTGGCAATCAGTTCGAGTACTATTGCAAAAAACGAGACAAGTTTCACTTGGCACAGACTGACTTGGATTGAATCCAATTTGCTGGCAATCGGTCTGTTTATTGATTAGATGCCAGTTATTCGCAACCCTTCACAAATGTATCTGAGAGTGATTTCAGTTCATGCTTGTAACTGTTTGGAGAGGTGCGTCTTACCAGGTGACCTGTGCAATCTTTTTGCAATCAAAAGTCGTCACCCAGAGGTTAAAGGTGTTGTACCAGTTGGTCAAGCTAACTACTTCCAATTAGTCGCTGAATGCAAAAAAAAAAAAAATCAATCCAATTATCACTTTAGTCACAAGGAGGTTGCAATTCTATTTTTACTAGAGCAATTTCTTTACTCTAATGTGACAGAGCTATTAGTGAGTGGTTGCTCTCCCCAGTTAGATGGGTACGATCCAGTTTTTGTGACATCGCATGCTGAAGTTGTCTATTGCCACTTTTAAATGTTTGACCTAAACATAACACTGGACGAAGTACTAAACGCTCACTACGGTCACATTTTTCCAGAGGAGATCATTAACGTTTGTACAAAAGGTCATGACGATCCATCCAATATTTGTCAAGGCGTTTTAGCTAAGTGTCAAGCAGAATTTGTCCTCCGTGGATCACAAATATCTTTAGAAAATTGTATGGAAATATATCCAACAGCTTTTAGCACATTCCATTTAATTTCCACTGGACAATCTAAAGAGCCAGGCTAAATTTTGACTTCAGGGCTTTAGGCGGTTTGAGCGAGTGTGCTTTTACGTATTGCAGGAAATAATTCTCAAGTACTTGAAAGCTTATTTCTCATATCTACTCCCTGATAAAACTAACAGATTAGCCCAGCTGTAACATCCCCACTAAGACCATATCTGGGCTTACTTTTTTAAACAAGGAAAACATGCTTCAGATAAAAGAAAATAAATGAGACAGCAAGATTGCAAAACGTGGGACTGATGTTGTCGGCTCTCATCTCTCATTTCTAACGATCTGTGCTCCCCATTGCTCTCTAGCTGGTAAATAAACAGGACCCATCTGATGAATGAAACAGACAGTTTACTCCAAGGCAAAACAATCAGCCACCTGAGACATCCAGGCTGATGTTTCACCGATATGGAGTATATGTTTTTCTCTCACTCAGTGGGAAAAATAATAAATATAGAGCTTGAGGGGCGAGATATGCGGAACCTGAGAAAAGCAGTGAGGAAGAGAAGGTAAAAAAGCAGAGAAGGTGAAAGGGGAAAAGGGCTGCAGGGAATTTGTCAGTCAATATATGGCCACACACACACAGATGCACAAACAAAAAAAAGACAGAAAACAAGGAACACTGAACACCCAGTGGTGTTTTGAGCTAAGGTGCATGACAAGTGAGACAGACTGTGTTTCTCTCTCCATGTTGCCATAACTGTTTACTAAGAAAAGACCAAAATAACCCTTTTAATGGTAGAAAACAAAAAAATGAATGTAAAAAAAAACACAAATGCATTCTTAAGGTGGCCCAGTCCAATACTGATGCTGACCGTGAATGTCTTTAACCGAGTGGTTTTTTAGACTTTGAAATGCACCAAGGTTCAGAGATACACAATAGTTTCCTCCCTGCCCTCCTCCCCTCCACTGTCGGTCTCCAAGGAAACCAGAGCGCTTAGGTCCAGCTTAGGGTCACCAGGACGCGGGCGCACCTGATACGGGTCAGTTCCACTTGCTGTTGGCGACCAGGTCTCCCCATTGTAGCTGTGATCTGAGTGGGCACGAAAAAAAAACACAAAAAACACCATTTGTAAGAGAAATACAGTTACTGAAACTAAACAACGAGACATCATCATTTATTCACCACTGATCAAGTATCCGATTGTATAGTACACGTAGCCATGTGTTTAATGAGCTTGGTCTAATTGCTTAGCCCACTTATGTAATCACTAACAGCATACAGATCAAGCGCTGCTGAGCCTGCTGCTCTCTCCTGCCGCTCTCTCCTGCACCATGTCTGAAAATGGGGAAAAAAAGAGAATTTCAAGCTATGCATCACACCCCCCTCAACTCAGGCGTGTCACTTTCATCAGCGGCTTTCTCAACACGATCAATTGTCAGGCTTCGATGACATCAGCCTCCTCACAAGCGATGGCAGACGAAAGGAGAGGAGGAGACAAGGGACCAGAAATGACAAATGAAACTGCTAACACCTACGAGTTGCCAAGCATATGGTCATGCTGAAGTATTCTTACAGCAAAATACTATTACCCCGGCCAGCCTGGGGTTGCTGTTCTCATAATCATTTTCAAGGATTAATAATGTTATTATTCAGATTCAATTGGCTCTTAAAGACGGCTATGCTTTTGTAGGTGGTAACTATCACTTGTCTCTGCTACACTTGCACTCGTTTTACATCCATGTGCTGTCTAGCATTAGGGCAGGTGTGCTGTCATGGTAACAGATGGCGTGAACTATAAACTGCCTCATTGTGTCCCTGTAGGAAAGTGCCTGTTTGATTAATTATATAAGAGTCTGTCAGAGTAGCTCTGTTAGCCAACACATAGGCCGGGCCTCCCTTAGATGAGATGTAAAGATAAAAATACCAAATCTCTTTCTTTGAGTTTCATCCATGAAATATTAATATTGAATGATAATGTGACATGCACACTGTTAAACAATTAAATTGCAATAAACACAAGGCTGTTAGTGTGGCACAGGGTGGTATTATTTTCTGTCTACAGCAGTGAAAGGTTAATGCTACACTACTGCTGTGTGTCAATGTTAAACTCACTATTTTGAGAGCATAAGTGTGTTTACATTATCAACTATGGATCCATGAAATACCTTGAGTACCTCAGTTGGTGTCCTCGTAATAGTCAAAAAGCCCAAAATTCCTGATGTTTGATCCATTAAAATTCAAACACTACAAAAACAAGTGTGCACAAGTAGTGTACAAAAGAGAAATATCCCCTTTTACAATTTAGCATCGCATTTTAGTTCACGAGCATGGAATAAAGCGCAGAACAACAAGAGATGATGATTTTTTTTTTTTAAATTTTAGATATTTTTTTATTTGCCTACATAACCGAAATGCAAAATTGGTGCTGACAGTTGAATGAGATGATTTACAAACAGGTAAGAGCTCTGGCAAGTTCCTGTTTCCCACATCAAATAAGCAAATCAACAACGAACACCAGCCACCCGGCAGCTGTCACCAACAAAACTTGCTTTTTTTTTTTATTTGATTTATTTGATCCCACAAAGTTGTTGCCATTTTAACCCCCCATTACATTAACAAAATTACACATATTGTGTGTAGGGTGAGTCTAAGGAGTAAAATGCATGCACTTATTTTGCAGGGAAAAATTTGGGATTAGATGGGTTGACTATGCTCCCAATGTCTGTCAAAATTGTTGTTACTATGGATTTCTGTGCATGCAGACGACAACATATAAATTGACCCTATTTGGTTACACGCTGATAGCAGACTAACTGCAGACTGACTCCATCAAGCACAGATTATAAAAAAAATCCAACTTTTTTTTTGACAATAAATAAAAACCAATCTAAACTGAATTAGGGCTCAGATTAACTTTAGCCAGTTTCAGTACAATGAAAAAAAAAGGAAGCGAACAGGCTCTCTGTAGATGTGCTTGGTGGGTTTGATTGAAGAAGTGTTTGCATAAAGCTACTTAAATCTAATGCGGCCTGGAGCTCCTAGCCTTAAGCAGCAGGAACTCAGTTCGTTCTTTTTTTTTTGTCTTTGGTCTTTTAGGTTTGTGAGCACTTTGAGTGATAACAACACACTTATGTTATAAAGGCTCACAGTGTACAAAGAAGCTTTTTTATTGAATGCCAACAAATGTTTAATGCCCAATACACAATATTTGAACACCTTTCCACAAAATAAATTGTACACAACCAGTGTTATACAGAAACCGATAAAAGGACTTAAGGAGGTTTTATTACTTTTGCACCTTTGCAAAATAAAAAAAAAGTTATTTATTGCATTATTTGTATTGTGTTATGTCCACTGTTTTTTAAGTTTGTGGCAGATTCACAAAAAATAATCAAAAACTACTGTGCACTGCGCTGCTTAAGCACAAAGTCACAAAGCAGGTTTTTTTTGCCTCCTGCAGCACTTTGTGCAGGGTTTGAATTCATCAGCGTGCTGTAAAGTGAAGCAGCTTCACCTTTCTTTTCTTCCTCAACCTCTTCACAGAGGTCTTTTCTTTTGTGTAAAAAGGTGAACAACAAAAACCTGATACAACTCATCAGATGAAGCGTCAGTGTAAAAAATTCCATCCAACTGGTTCTCCAAGATTACACTGAACCAGAATGAATTATGGAAATCCACCGCATTAAAAAAAGGTGTGTGCATGTGTGTGTGTCAGTGTGCACAAGAAGAAAGAGTCACATACACAGGTAAGGATGAGAAGAGAGAGATCATATTTTGATCCATCTGACTGACAGCACAATGGATCATTTGCATCTGAAAGAGATACCTTTTCTTTTCACATGAAAAAAAAGACTGGAGATACCGGGTTCCTCCACATACCAGGCAGCGTGTGACCCTGAATGAGATCACACGAGAGCTCTTAAAATATGAGACTGCGCATAAAACAAAGAAATGACTCCTTGCAATGGCTCAAATCGAACAGGAAATTATGTGGAGATTTGGCATTTTATTAACTGTCGAGGAGGGACCAACTGAAGAGTGCCTCGTGGTTACACATCAGTTGGAGCACACCCTGCACTGTGGACTACAGGCAAACATCCACCTCGAGCTTGTTAACAAGTGACTCAGGTTTCACTGGGGAATTGCGTGTGCTCAATAATGAGGAAAGGTTAATAAGCTGATCAATGGCAAAGAGATTGTGCTGCCTGCTGTAAGCTGGTAAACAATACCAGGAACACCACATTAGGTTGCACTGACCCGGTTTTTACGAGGGCCTAGGGAGACAGGCCGAATGTAAACTGTAATTTTCCCCGCCTGGTGAGAGCATCGGGGCGAGCACGCTGATGAATGGATTAGGAATGGGGATGGGCAAACATGGGAATGTAGCTGACAACTCCTGAGCGCAATACAGATTAATCTGTGACTGCGTCTCTTACTCCTCCCCACCCCCCGCATGCTCACACCGCCCCCTTTTCACCTGATGCGATGACAAGCCATGCTGTAATGAGTTTTGCAAAGATTTCTTTCAGATCGATGTCCCAATCAGTCAGCCATCGCCTGCGAACTGTGATTCACACGCTGTTGTCTGCCCGGCCAGTCGATAGATAGAGAAAGCATTGATTTTCTTTTTCCTATGGCAGACTCGAGCATTGAGGGGTGGGGTGAGGCTGGAGTTTGGGGGACTCGATACTGGTGCAGGTGGAGGTGGTGGGAGGACAGGCAAGGCTGCGGATAAGGCCTTCAGAGCATGGCATGTTTTTGTGTACAGTAGGCTCTCGCATGCATGGCTGAAACCAGTGCAAGCAGAAGGCTTGTTGACATTCACAGGGAGCAGATTTCTAATTTATATTGACAGGGTGATAACACAGAAGGCTGTTCAAAAACATGAGGTAAATGCAATGTGTAGCACTGTGCTAAAACGCATGTTCCAATTTCATTGTACTATTGTATTAGGTATGACTGTGTAATGACAATAAAGAGTTATCTTATCTTATGCTCTTACATATTAATAGTAGTAGAAAAAGAAATAGGTAATTGAGCTATGTGGTGCTGAAAAAAAAACACTATCCTCTTTTGGCAAACTAAAGGTATTCACTGAGAGAAATGTCAAAATATATTCCAGTCTTAACTTGGAGAGGTCTGTAGGGGCAGACATGGGAAACAACAGCTCTGAAACCAGCAAAGTTACAAGTTTATGGAAGCCAGCTGAGGGCTGCGTATTATTAAGTCTTTGACCAAAGCCGTTGGTCCCATCTTATCTTAAGGACTTCAGAGTACCATATACCCTCATGTTTTTTGTCCTGTCTTCCTCCTCTTACCCCTCACTGGTCATGAGAGAAGGATGCCCCCTCCCAGAGCCTGGTTCACATGGAGGTTTCTTCCTGTTAAAAATGAGTTTTTCCTTCCCACTGTTGCCAACTGTTTGCCCATAGGGGGTTGTCTGCTTAGCGTAGGGTTTACATTTAACAGTAACTATTTTTGTGATTTTTTGCTATATAAATGAAATTGAATTGACAGAGGAGAGAAAGTAAACCAGTGTACAGAAAGGAGATGCAATGGATTTATCCCATGAAACTAAAACTAAATCAAGACCACCTGTATATCTTGATTATGTTGTTCTTAGAACAACTGGAAGCCAAAGTGTAAATGCAAATAAAATTTAGGGTATCATACAGTCCCATTACTTTAGTAGTTTTCAATCTGTTTGTAAATCAATCAAGTAGAAAGCGGCAAGAAACGTAAAAAAAAAAAAAAAAAAAAAAAAAAAAATGGGC
>VUQR01000899.1:0-15517 GCA_015108515.1 Hemichromis elongatus
ATAATAGTCATGCTGTGAGACAACACAGTGCATAATAGCAACAGATAAATGTTTGAAAAGAAAAAGTAGTCAATCTGACCTGGTTCCTGGAGAATGTTCTGACCCAGATGAAGGCCTTAGCAGGAGTAGTGGTCAAAGGAAAGCAAAAAAGGTATACTTGGGGCAAACCGAACCAATTCTGCTACACCTCATGCACACTGAAAAATGATCAATATACTTTTTGTGACATTTTTGTTTGGTGGTTTCTAATGCGAAATATGTGCCATGGCTCCAAAAGGTTGGGAAAAACTGGTCTATATCAAGACCCAGATAAGCAGTGCACACACACCCGGCCATCCACGTGACATAGAAGAAAATGTGATTCATCAGACCAGGCCACCTTCTTCCCCCCGTGGTTCAGTTCTGATGCTCATGATCCCATTATTGGCACTTTCAGCGGTGGACTGTGGTCAACAAGGACACCCTGACTGGTCTGTGGTTATGTAGCCCCACACGCAGCAAATTACATTGCTCACTCCAACAACTTTCTATCAGAACCCGCATTAACTTTTTTGGTCATTTCAGTTTCAGTAGCTCATTTGTCCTTTACTTGCCATCTCTAACTATCACAAGGTCATTGTCAGTGTCCGAGAATTCTCTCGGGAGTAAGGAAAAAACACAACAGCTGTTCGAGTCTTTACGTGATCACGGGCGGTCACAGACGGGTCTAAGCTGACTCTCTGAAGACGCGCGCCGTACCTACGTGTTGGCTTTATTTATATGGTAGAGGATGGTTCCTAAAACAAAGGATTTCACACACATACACATTCTTACACGCTCACAAGAGTATAGGATGCTACAGCTCAGGATGTCCATATATGGTCACAGAACATATATCCTGCATTCCACAGGTTAACCTCCTTCACCGGACACAACCATAAAATGTAAAAAAGGTCTCAACTAGGCACAGTTCTAGTTAAAGTTTCACAGCTCATGGTATCATTAACAGCTACAAATATAAAAGGTAAGAAATTACTAGTACTTATAAGATACAAAAGTCACACAAGGACAAATGCTGACAAGATATACAAATTTGCCCTCTGACAGTTAGACTTCCTCAAAAATTTACACTTTCCTTTTTTTCATCCTTCATACACAACTTAGTGGACAAAATGCTTGTTAATATATCACAGTCACTAACGGCTTGATGAAGAAATAATCAGTGTTAATAATGTAATCTTTCAGTGGTTATAACGTCATGCCTGATTGGTGCAGAACTGTAATTATGCTTTTAGTTGTTCTGTGTTTATTTCCTGAAGAGTTTGAGTTCAGTCATCCTGCTCTGGATACATAGTTTGTCGATGGCACTTTGGAAAAAATTGAGAGCAATTTTTTGAAGTAAATTGGTGCTGCTGTAATCAATTACTTATGTGGTAACTCAAAATCAAATAAAAAAAACTAAAGAGGAAGACCGATTGATCTTTGTCTAGTGCCCATTCAGCATTCCCTGTAGACCTGATGTTTTATATGGGAGTTATTGGAACCCAACTGAAAACTCATTAAATTTCAAGAGCAGAAACTTGGCATCCACTGAAGCAGTTTTATTTTCAACTTATTCATGTGTGCAACTTTTTAGCTCATAGGATGGCCTGAGCTGGCTGTTTTTCCACCACTTTCTCTCCCTCGTTCTTTCTGTAGTCCATCCCCTCGCTCGGAGCAAGGAAGCATGGAAGTTCAAAGAATGAATATGGAAAAAATACGCTATTGC
Organism: Hemichromis elongatus; assembly: GCA_015108515.1. Lineage (NCBI taxonomy): Eukaryota > Metazoa > Chordata > Actinopteri > Cichliformes > Cichlidae > Hemichromis > Hemichromis elongatus. The sequence continues at coordinate 1,748 of VUQR01000899.1, forward strand.
TCGACTATTTTCTATACTGCAGAGCACTGGAGTAGCTTGTGTGAGCACCAAATATTCTAAATGGCTCAGTAAAGAGAGAATGTGAAATCACCCTTTCACAAAGAATCTGTCTTATTTTTTCAGGGTTGCGCACATTTTGCCTTTGTGTAACTTTAAATCTGAAAACTTTAAATTCTAGTGGTTAAACAGAATCATCATGTTTCCTAGTTATGCTGTTTAGTGGGTCTTACTGAACCCATAATAGCCTATTATGGTGTCTCTGATATCCCTGCATTGGCACTGTGGTTTCTTTATTAATTTATAATTAAAAAATAATTTCATATAATATATTATCAAGTTTGCAGAATATAGGTTACTCATGTTGGTTCGCTAGTCATAGTTCTTAATAGCATTAGCCATCTATATGGCTAATGCTAACTGAGTGACAATATGATTGGTCTGTTGCAAATCATCATATAACGTCATCATTATGATGATGATATATATATGAATAACACCAACACGTCGATATCAGATTGTGTTATCTTTTATACATACAGTAATATTTTTTTTTCCTACAAAATTCCCAGATTGTTGCCCAATTAGTCCTTGACTTTACATTGTGTCCCTTGTGTACCACCTAAAAAACTGTCAGCAATACAAAAACGCTTTATTAACAATCTGTTAATCATTACTTTTCATGAAGCAGAGGATGTCAGAGACTGTTTTCAAAGCATTCTTTGCATACACCTGCAAGGCAGGACTACAAAAATGTCTTTATTTCACCTGGATAAGATATTCAGAAAGGTCATTTTCAATTCAGCAATAAATGATGATATGAAGATTATGTCGGCACATGTTTTATATGCACTCACGTACCTCGCTCTCACACCAGGCACAAACACACATACACATTCCTTTAATTATTGCAGAGATCACATTTAATCCAGTTGCCGGATCTGCTGCCAGCTACTGAGTCATTAGAATAATTATATCATGCAGAGATTTTGCGAATGAGTGTGTGACTCTTTCCAAAAGCGTTGTCACACCGCCTCACTTTTTGGGATTTATCTTCAGTCACACTTAAGTTGCCTCCCATCTGCTCAATGAATACTACAAATTGTATAAGTGTCCTAATCCTGATCCTCGTCATCTTTAACGAAATGGCTCGACAGATTTCTTAAAGACACTCACACGTCTTGGCCTTTTCATCAGTCTTTTCCTCTTTAGCGTTCGTGTTTTTAAAACATTTATGTTACTGGGTGGACAACCATGAAGGAGTCAGGGCCTTTGAATAATCAGTGTGGTTGATAATGACACTTGGAGTTGGAATCTCATAGTGTAGAACTGATGGCATAGAATAGTTTCCAAGTTTTTGCCTTCTATGTTTGCACTTTTCAAATGCTCCAAGATATTAATATGAATGTATAAAGTTGTAATAAAGCAGATATGAGAAAAGAAGGTGGCCATCATGGTGACAAGAGATTGAAGAATATTACATTTTACATGTAATTTTGCATAATATTATGCTTCTAACTTTCCTTGGCAAATTTTCATAAGTGTGCATTTTATAGGTATTTTTTCTGGCACTGAACAAATGGGTATCCAGGCTCATAAGCAGCTTTTTGGTGTGCATTTTGGCATTTTGCATTTGAAATTGCATTTGGTATGCATTTAAACTTGCTCAGATGATGTATTATTGCAGATTTTCTTTCTTGAACTTGTAGGCGCACATACGTGCAAACATATTCACAATAAAATACTCAAAAAGATCATTTACTTCCCATACAGCAACTTCTATAACTGTTCCACCACCATGGCATCTTTACTAGTCAGGGTCTGATAGTAATAAGTGGTGTGAATGCTTTTTGTTATTTTTATTCTTCTTATTATTAGCAGTAGTATTATTATTAATGTTATTGTTTCTGTTTTGGGCGAGATTTACAATTTTATCTTCAACTTACCTGTATCTGCTCAGCAATATCAAGTCTATTCCCTTGATCTCTGAGTCATTTCAGGGCCCGACACTTTAATATTCCAGTGTCCTCAAGGTTTTGTCTTTACAACCCAGTTTTCTCAGCTGGTTCAGGTTTTGATTAAATGTAAATGAGCATGTTGTAACTCATGTGACTGTGCACTTTTTCTGTAATAAAAGGCTTAAACATCATCAGGTGATTTGAGGGCCTAAAGATAACTATATTTATATTAATGTAAAACAGCTGTGATTACATTTCCGTCAACAGATATTTGCTGTTGTGGTTCAGTTATATAGAAATATCATTTCTAACAAGCAGGATTGTTATACAGGCCCTGACCCGAATCATAATTAAATACAGGCTGGGTATTGCCAGTGCAGAAATGAGTGGAATTATGTTCATTGAGCCGCTCAAAATACACCAAACATATGTTGGTTTATTTAACACTAGCATATGTCTGGTGTTAAATACCAGTAACTGTCATTTAGTGTGATTTTATGGCCTCGCGATTTAAAAACCATCACGGAATCTTTTTTTATTTGGCTCAAACGTTTGCTTGAGTATACTGACTGTAGGCCAAAGTTCAAAATTTACATTGACCTCATAAAATTTAATAGAAAGCTCTAGCATTGGGAAACATCTGGACAGACATGGATATCAATTGCAACTTTACTAAGACAAATATGAGATGAAGTGGAACATGTGAAGTGAGTTGCATCTGGATTCAAAGTAAGATTGTGGTGTGTTCTACCTCTATGAGCTGCTGCTTCTGCTTTTGGTTTTATGCAGATGGGGGAAAAAAAGTTGTTTCAAAATGTGTTGGGTCACTGGAAATTTCATCAGTATTGTTATAGTCAACAAGAAGTAGTTATATGTTATATGTTAAAAAGAGCAGTAACATAAGAATAACCTTTTTGTTCTTTAGCAGTCTGTCTGGCCAACAAGAGAAACTTTGTAGAGCTCCCTAACTTTCACTTCAGACTGCAATGAGAGTCAAGAGCTCTTAAAGAGGTCTTTACAGGCCAGCGTTTTATGTAGTTCTATAGTATAGTGTAGTGTGTTCATGTGCAACTGTTTTCACTAAGTATAATCAATGTTTTAGCTGTCTTGAGACATGGAGACATTCACCAGAGACTTATACTGACAGTTGCTGCTGTTTTAGCCAACTTCACATACATGATGCAAATATCCTATCCAACCTATCCAAAGGTGCTCTGTTGGATTGAGATCTGGTGATTGTGGCAACCTTTTGAGTATGATAAACTGACTCTCATGTTCAGGAAACCAGTTTGAGCTTTCATATCCTGATGGACTGATCAGAACTTATCAGAAGATGGTTACACTGTGGTCATAAAGGGATAAACATAACCACTGAAACAAGGCGGGATGGATCCATGCTTTCATGTTGTTAAAACCAAATTCGACCCTACCATCCAAATATTGCAGCACTCATCAGGCCAGGCAAGGTTTTTCCCATCTTTTATTGTCCAAACTCTGGTGAGCCAGTATAAATTGTAGCCTCAATTTCCTGTTGCTAGTTAGCAGTTATTGCACTTGGCTTGGTCTTCTGCTGCTGTAGCCCATCTGCTTAAAGGTTTAATATGTTGTGTGTTCAGAAATCTTCTTTTGCATACCTTGGTTATATCAAGGAGTCACTTGAGTTACTATTGCCTTCCTGGCCTCCTCTGACCTCTGGCATCAACAGGCAGCCAGGGTATTTCCTGTTGTTCACAACATTATCTGCAAACTTCAGAGATAAGTGCCAGTCTACTGGGATTTTCTTACACAGTTCCTGAAATACACCAACCAGCCTATCTTACAACAACAACCATGCCACATTCAAATCACGTAAATCACCTTTCCTCTCTACACTTCCCTATTTAAACATCGGCAAGTCTTCTTGAAGACGTCTACTCACCTAAATATATTGAGTTGCTGCCATGCGACTGGCTGAGATGTTTGTTTGATTAGATGTTTGCTTGAACGAGTAGCTGAACAAGTGTACAACAAAAGGTGGCGCGTTTGTGTATTTACCTGCAAAATCAGAAACATTCATCTCAATTTAGCCCAGCTTAATCATGAATTCCTCTGCATATGTTTAGTTCAATGCATTCCATCCACTGGAGAGATTTCCTAAAGCAGATATTTATAATGCATTCCATAAATGAAGAACCTAATCAGCAGATCCCTCCAGCCTGACGCCTCAATCAGTTTTCTAATCTCATTTCTAATTTATCTCACTCTGGCCCCCAACAAACACGGTGCTGTGAAGTGCATTTTGACATTAATCCTTCAAATTTGCAGTGGGCAATGAAGCACGGCAAGAGTGGTTTGGCATGAATCCCATTCACAATTCAATGCATAAAACTCCATAAAGTGTCCTTCATTTGTCTTCCATTCAACTTCATCTGTGCTCTGTGAATAGTTTTAAAGCTGCATAGATGTGTCTGTTCTCTTAGTGAGTTGAAGAAATACGTAAGGTGCATGTGGCTGCACATGGGAAACATGAAGAAGAATCAGCTTTACCAAAAGCATTAGCTGTAGGGACGTTTTTTTACGCTGTGTCAAAGTAAATCCGATCCATACTGGTGATTGTTCTTGTTAGGGGCCACGTTTGGTTATGTTCTTGTTCTTGCCATTTAGATTCTTTTGAATAACACTTTAAAGCCAATACGAGATGACCTTTAACACTGTTAAGAGCTGTGTGTGTGTGTGTATGTGTGTTTGCATCTTTGCAATTTTTCTTGACATTTTATCAGAAAAGGTCACAGCACTTTTGAGTTTTGTGTTTGTTGATTCTATTCCAAAAATCAAAGCTAACCTCTGTGGGTTTTTTGCTTAAATATTTCACAATGATTGTGGATGTTCAAGGCCCAATGCTGTGTCTATAGCCATTTCTGAGTTGTGTGGTTAAGGAACGTGGCATTTTCTATAAGGGTCTACCTCTGAATCTAGCTGAAGGGCAGCCTGCTGTATCATGTTATTGATGCCAGCAACAGGGACACTCCCATACTTTGAAACAATTTTAAACCGATCGATTAGTTTGATAATCTGCTCAGAAATAGCTCTTATTTTCTTTTTCTTACCATTTTGCCATTGCCGTAATAGGTTCTACTGTTTTTCTGCTACTTCTGGGTATGATGAGATGTTGAGGTTGTCAGGGGTCACCACTAACAGTGTTTTGCCCAAAGAAATATGTAACACTTTGAGGTTACAGGAGGGAAATTGGCTCAGTTAGTTCACAGTTCCTTGCATTCAAATGTCTGAAGGAATTAGAGTTTACATGTGCAAAAAGGCATTGTGGCTAAGGAAACACATCTCTTTTGATCAACTGAGTTACGATATTAGGCCACCTCAATTCTGAATATTTTCACTTCTTGCAGAAAAATTAAAGTCATTGGTCAATTTTTTAATTTAAACTAACTACTGTCGCACCGATAGATAGAAATGCAGATGTGGCGTGCATTTCTCTCTAAAACTTACCCACATAGTTTGAGTTGCCAGAAATGTATTAGATATATTTGTGGCAATTGTTGCTTCAGTGGGTCACCAGATTGAAAATTGCTCAAACGGGGGATTTTGTATTTTAATTACCCTCATCTATTTTAAACAATAACCTACTCTCATCATTTCTGACTGACAGCTCACAGATTGGCTCATTTATATATGTATATATATATATATTTATGTCTAAACTTCACTGTTGTCTTTAAGCGTGCACGAAAGATCTTGTGGGTAGGTTCTGTATCTTCATTTGCATTGAATGCTTGTGTTGTTTGTGTTGCATTCACACTCTTTGTTTGCTTCCCACATGAATGCATAAAAACATCAAAGAGAATATTTTCGCAAGTTGTCATACTTTGGGATGAAACCTTGGCATAACAAACTCTGCACACTGAATACTAACACCAAGGTTGTGCCCTTCTACTCACTGTATATTTTAGACCTTGTGGCATTGATGAACAAAGCCTTCTTTTCATTGAAGTATTGAGGAGAAGCTCAATCCATAATGCAAAATAAAAGTTCTGGGATGCTGTTTGATGCCTGACCTTTGAGGGTGGTTCTCCCGGGACTTTAGATGGCACTTGTCAAACTGTGGACCTTTTGTACTTTCCGGTGAGAAGCCTAAACTCCTCTTCTTTTCCTAACTAAGGCAACATGAAATTAAAAAGAAAGCTGTACACACACAAAGAGACTTTTTTGTCTAAGCACTGATCATACTCCTCTGTAGGGAGTCTGTTATATCACAGAGTCCACACAGGACAAAACAGTGAGTGGACAACTGCTTTGAAAGGCCTGGGGTCAAAAGATTTGTGATCCCACGCTGTCATAGTTTCTGTAACACTGCAGGTGTTATAAAACCAGCCTGAATATGAATGAGTGGGAGATTGCCATGATTGAAATGTCCTAAAGCAACTCTGTGCCTTTGTAATATCCTCCAAGGTGTGGGAGAGGCAAAAGAGAGCGAAAGTAGGACACTCAGGAGTAAAGCAGAGACAACAAGGTGGAGCGGCTTGCTACTTTGCTGGCCTGAGCCTGCATACAAGTTGCCCTCAGGCACTGGTTCACAATCAGTTTATTTTGTCGTGATTTGCAATGCTGCATGGCAAAGCCTTATCCTCAGCTCTGTGTGCTCCCTGTGTGTGTGTGTGTAGGTGTCTGTCGCAAAACAGCTTAGGTTTTCTTGTCACTTAACAAGGAAAGGATGACATGATTATATGAGTTCATAACACACAGAAATGTTGAAACACTTTTTCTTTGTATATCTTCCAGAAGAGCTCCCCCAACTCAGATCGAGGCTTCTGAGAAATGAGCTGCCAATGTAAGTCCCTTGGCTGACCTCAGCGCTTCGCTGGTAATGTTGCTTTTAAATTAATTAAACTGACTGAGAGTTAAAATTGAGTACACAAACACTCATGCATGCACAGAGTCATAACCTTGTACCCCAAACCTTTCACTCACTTCACCTCACTAACCATCAGAGACAGGATTTGCAACTGACATACACTAATTTATTAGCAGCTAATTGCTATCCCTTGCAGACATTCTGGTGGGACATCAAAGGATGACACTCCTCAGGAGAAACGATTGAAATTCAAATTTCAAACAATACCCTTTCCCTCTGTATCGTGCTACGGACTTGCCGCCTTTGGTTTTAGTTTGTCATCCCAAGTGCATGGAAGGCTTAAGGCTCTATCAATAATGGATGAGGATGTGAGACTTTACAGTGGGTTTTCCAGGAGATTCGGTGTTTCCATTTAAAGCCCTGCAAGACTGGCACTCTATATACCTGGAAACTGCTGTTGTCGCTTTGAAGCAGTTCTTGAGGCAGCATAGTCGTTCAGTGCTGCTTACAGAAAAAGATAAGAAGCTGTAACTTTCAGAGAAGCACCGCAGCTGTACACATGGGATTTTAGGGTAAAGTCTATGCTGTGGTCTTTCGTAGTGCATTCACTTCTAAAAGCATGCTGTAGTAAGTTCAGGCCCACACAACAAAGGCACTGCAAAAATATCCCATTTGTATCATATTATGACCCAATGCAAACTGCAGCCTGTTTTCTGGTCTTAGCTGTGGTACCTAGTGTGGGCTTTTGTTTCGAGGTTTGACTCAGGACTAGATAACAAAGACACTGCTAAAGCATCACGTTTGTGTCATATTAACCTCTAAACATTGCATTGATTGATTTTGTTCAGACTGCTTGGGGGCAGTTCAAAAATCTATTGACTATCTGGTATTATTTAATGGTGATTATATTGTATATTTCCCACTTACAAATTATGAGAACTAGCAGACACATCATTTGCATTTTATTTACTAGGCAATTATGAAATCAGCATTCAGCATTTATGCTTTGTTTCTTCGCTAACTCTGGAGGGAAAAGCCGAGGAAACGTCATTACTAGCTAAATGCTTTATATACTAGTCAATTACTTTGTGTTAATGGTGAGCAGATGGTATATATTCAGCTTTTTGGGGGCACCAAAAACCGTGGTTGGAAATTAAACTACTGTAGACAGTGAGTAATAAGCTTAAGGCCTAGAGACTGTTTGACGACCTCCTGTGTATTTCCTGAGTGGTTGGCGAGGAGTTGCTGAAGGCTGCTGGCTGTAGCTGAGTGAAATGGGTAACAGAGAGAATTCTGCACCAAAAACTTTCTTGTGATTACTTTAGAGGCTAGCGAATTGCCAAGATCTCCCCTTGGTTACATGAAAGATGCTGACTTGTGTGCAAACACTTGCTAATTAAACACCAAACTATAATGAAACTTGAAATAGCATAAAGCAAACAGAGATTACTCTCCAAAATAAAAGCTGTTCCTTACACTGAAACCAACAAATTTTAAAATATACACTTTTCACTTATTTGTCTTGTACCTATCACAGTTTCACTACAATTTAGTGAGTGGCTGGCAAGTGTTTTGCAGACAAATCAGCACCCTCTATGGGCAATGTCAGCAATCTACAATAACCAAAAAAAATCACAAGGAAGTTTTCAGTGGAGCACCATCTCCAAGAGTACCTCCTTGTGATCAATTTCACCTAGCGACTTCCAACAACCTCTAGCTACTGATTACAATGTATCAGGGAATGTCTCTGACTGATCTCTAGCCCTGTGTGGCTGGGAAAACAAATGTTTCCCTACCAAGCTGTGGTGGCTAGCATTAGGCCCCAGGCACTTAGAGACAGGGGCCTAATGTTTGTTTGATGGTACCACAGTTGTGTCTGTTTTAATAGGTAACTGCCTATGAAGACCCTTTAGATTGGGCTTTTAATCCATGCAAACATTCCCATGCAGAGCTTCAGAAAGCCAACACTCTGCGTAGGTCGGATGCTGATTGATTGACAAGTGGGTTGAAACAGGAAAGAGAGTGACAGTAATTTCACTTCAGCTCTTTGTATTTTGTAACTTTGCTCCTCTGTGGAGTTGGCTGGAGGATTAGCAACAGCACAAGCAAGCACAAATCAGTTTTACCACATCCTTTGGACACTGTCTCAGTCTGGCAACAGGCATTCCCTGCTGTCTGCGCATGCAGTGCCAACGGAGAACTATGTTGAACCCATAAAACACTCTGTAGAACTGAAGCCCTCAGAAATGGATGATAATATTTTCTCACTGCGATTGCAAGTCAGCAGCCTCCCATGGGTCCGTGCCAGGATGTTGTAAACCAGCAAGGTGGAAAGTGAGTTAAATTTTAGACATCTTATAAACAGCATGTTTGGGCGTTTATTCATTTATTCATTCATTAGGGTCACATTCATTGCAAACATGTTAGTTAATGTTAACCTGCAGAAAAGGTTAGCCATACTTAACAAACTTTGTATAAATTCAATTTTATGTGCAAAGTGTTGAAATATTGATTGAGTTTAAAATAAAATTTCTTTTTTTAAGAATGTGATTTCAATTGGATTCAAATTGTGTTTTTGACCTTGTCCATTACATCCAGATTCCTGCGTGCTTTCTTTCTCTTACATAAGTCAGTTTGTTTGGGTTTTCTTTCACATTTAATCATCTATGAAATATATCCTAAGGAACATTTCTCATTATTCTAAAAATCTCTAATTTGAAGGATTGTTTGGGAGCTTGAGGGTTTATCCCAGCAGGGTACCTGATCATGGGCAGGGCGTAAGTGTTGATAGCCCAGATCTTGTTCTTACCATTCAGCTGACTCCTCGGGACTTGCCAGACCCACTGCAGGTACTTGGTGGTTGCAGCTTTCCTATCGGCCTCTTCATGGTTCCCATTTGCCTGTGGGATCCCCAGGTACTTGTAGCTGTCCTATATGTCTACAATATTGCCTTCTGGTAGTTTGATCACCTCAGTTCTGCTTACCTTTCCTCTCTGTGTTATCATCCAACTACATTTCTACAGTCCAAACGACATTCTGATGTCATTGCTGTATATCCTGGTGCTGTGGATCAGTGAATCGATGTCTCGTTCACTCTTGGTATACAGCTTGATGTCATCCATGTAGAGTCCATCCATGCTCTATTCTGTAGTCTGTGTCCCTAGCCAGTCTTGTCAATGATCTCACTGAGTTTAGGCCTATAAAGAACAGCAGTGATCCAGCACTTGATGGTGACTTGTGCTATTGGCTATAAGTTGGCCTCTAGTGTTGTACGCCACATCCACATTGAGTTCCTGATGAAGGCTCTTAGGGTCTTTTTGATCTTGTATAGGTCTAGGCCTTCCAGGATCCAGCTGTGGGGCATCAAGTTGAGGCCTTTCTTGTAATCAATCCAGGCAGTGCACAAGTTGGTCAGCTTAGTCATGCAGTCTCGGCTGACAGCTCAGTCTACCAGTAGCTGGTGTTGTGGTATTCTTGCTGATCCCTTTCTGTGCCCCACTCATGTATTGACTGATCCCTTTTCATCTTAGCCACTATGATGCCTGACAGGAGCTTCCACGTGGTACTGAGGCAGGTTGGTCAGTAGTTGAATGGGACCGGTCCCTTCTGGGGGTCCTTGAGGATCAGGCTGTCCGGCCTTTGGTTAGCCATTCCTGGTGTCTCTTGTCAACTTGCAGCTGGTTAATTTGTGCTGCCACATACTCATGGAGTGCTGTCAGCTTCTTCAGTATGCATAAACCATGTCGGGACCTGGTGCTGTCCAACTCTTCATACTGGAGACCCTTTCTTGGATGTCTGCCACAGTGATAGTTACTGGACCCTGTTCAGGGAGGTTGCTGTGGTCTGCTCTTAGATCCACTAGCCGCTGAGCATTAAAGTTAGTAAGGTTGAAGTTCTTAGTATACAAACTCCTTTTTGCACATTTTGCACAAAACCACACTTATCACTGCTTCCATCAGGTAGTCTTTTGAAATTAAATTTACCTCCAGTCAGTCCTAGCAACACACTTTCTTTTGATTCTTCCATTTTCGTAGCTGTGTGCATCAGTGTAATTGCTATACCAGGATATCGTGCTTTGACAAAATTTCCCATTTGCTTGGAATGCAAAGTGCGATTAAATGCGTTCATTTTTTTATTGACTTTTAGTACAAATTTGGCATAACTCTGCAATGTAATAATGTTATAGCATGAAAATAGAGAAACCACAGTTGTAATAAATTAGCCCTGTGTCTGCAATGTCGCATCTTTGTGGAGTGCAGGAGTTGTTCAAATAAAATGCCTTGTATTTGGCACTTTCTCCAGGTTATTTCAATGGATATTTTACACTGTGTCGATATTTAAATGAAGGATTAGGACACAGTGTATATCCAAAAGCTGACTAGCTGTCATATTTCAGTGTATATACCCCTAAAAATACATAAAAAAGAGACAGTCTTTATGTTTTCTTATTTCACGTCACACATACACATGGAGAAATGCATTAGTATGCAGATATGGCTCTTGACATTTATACTCACAGGCAAACAAACAGACACTTCTTCAGGCCAACACATAGGCACACATGTTCACACATATTGCCACTCTCCTGTGGAAACAGTGGCCCTGCCAGCTGTGTTGCTGTGGTAAGGAGATAACAGGAAACTCTCAATCCATTCCATAACACCCCTGATGGGAGTCTCCCTGGGGTGGAGGAGGAGAGGGTATAGCAGACATCACACTAACAATAGGCCATGCTAGAGGTGTTGAAATTGGATCTAAAGTTTGCATTTGACCCAAGCTTTTGTAAAGTACCTGTGTACCAAAAGTGCACTGATAAAAAATTAGCCACACGACATTTTTTCAATTCAAGCAGCATTTGACAAGAAATAATAAAAACAATGATAGCTTTGTGAAGAAAGGAGGAAAATGGGTGCAACTGCAGTACTGAAACTCTGTGATCAAAACCGAGCACGCTCTGAATGAGAAGGTAGGGTTGAGAGCCGGGCTGCACTGCACAGTCATGATTGATGCATTAAGTTGTCTGCACACAAGAACAGGAAGACTGTGGCAATTTCACCCAATCCCAGTGTAAAACGTCTTTTTGTCTCTTCACTTTCCCACTCCTGTTTTGTCTCTCTATGCACTTGCAATATGAAGAGCTCATCTTTTGCTATTAAAAAGCCTCTTATGTGTGCAGACAGTAAGAAGCAAGCGTGGAAATCATTTTTAGCATTAAAGTGCTCTTACTGTCCTACACATAGAATATAAACTATCTCTTCCAGAGAATACATTATATTTTATCCCATTTCCTGCTGCTTTTTAATATGCTACACACAGTCCCATCGTAACTGTGATGCGCACCATTCTGTTTTTCTATCCTTTGTTGCTTGATACCTAAAAAGCAGAAATGAAATGCTGTTTCCTCCCCAGAGATGAGATGTACTTCTGCATCTGAAATCTGTTTGTTTTTAGAGGAGTCACTTGAGACAAAACATTTGCTAAATCTATATGGTCTAATATATCAGGGTGAATTCACTCACAAATGCACGTCCCTTTAAGTCAAGGTCAATATCTTCTCTGACTCCGAAATCCTATTAGCGGAGATCCACATTACCTGCTTTAGTGCAGTTTAATAGGGTAATGAGTCTCGGTGGTGCTATTCAAACACAGAGGGAAGAAAACTCACGGGAAATTGTTGATTAAGAAGACTTAGAAAGTACTAAAATGCCTTAATTTGTAAATCACACCCTGAAACTTTTTCAGCCTTTATGGATTGTAGATACAAAGATACAGCACTGAACTTTGATTACTCTGTTTTAGTGAGTTTCAAAATTATGAAAATATTTATGCTCTTATTTAATTCATACTCAGTAGATTTACTCTATATATCAGAACAGAAATAAGACTGTCAAGCACCGCAGTGCGTGCGCATAAAAGCAGACTCTGAACGCTTATATGAGCCAGAACTGATTTTATTGTTAACAAAAGGTGACCCGGGCAACCAAGGAGCAAATGCGGAACAGAAGAAAACCGGGAAGACAAACAACTCAGGGAAGCCGTGATCGGGACCGTGAGAGGCTGCAACAGAAAGGGAAGAAGATTACTAGAGAGCTGGGAGATAGAGAGGCACAACCAGGCAGAGCTTGGGTGATAGGCTTACGATCGGAGCGGGACCGTGGAGGCTCGGACGGGGGGAAGCATGTCCGTGCAGGCAGGAGGCAAACACTAAACGCCGGATGTTAACCTGGGCATACAGAAGCAGAATTAACATAGTCCACATCACACACCAGCATATGCAAAGCTTTTGCTGGGAGCCTGGTTACCACTGAAGGGTGACTAACAGACTGGCGCAGAGCATCCGTCAGCGCAGGGTTAAATAGTCCTCCAGCTGATTGCCTGAGATGGGATGCAGGTGTGATCGTGATGACCCAGCCTAGGGTAGTGGCCACCGGGGAATCCCACACTCCTCAGCCACAGGACCACGGACGGTGACAAAGACAAGTTACAGCTGTATTTGTACAGGGCCTATAGCATTTGTATCAGTCTCTATTTAACTATTTCCTGAAATAAGCAAACTTTTCTTGCTTGCATTATTAAACAGTATAACTCAGGGGCAAAAAGCGGCATTTTGATCATATTTCACTGTATCAAGCTATGGTTTGGTATAGGTCAACTGAGAGTCTAGGATGTCAACAATTGGATCTGTGAATAGAGGTGCGGCAGGGGGGATATTTGCTGCTACTCGTGCTACTCTTACCTTTGACATGCAGTGCAAAATTTATATCATCAGAAACACTGTTATATTATAATACTGACAGGAAACTACGGGAAGACACTCTACAGATGCTGACAGCCAGTGTTTCTCACACTGCTGATTAATGAGCTGAGGATCATGTATGAGTAACAAGCTTCCTGTTGTTGCAAAAATGACTAATGTGATCAGTTCAGTCAGGCCACCGATCAGTTCCTGCATCAGGACAGATGAGTGCC
>VUQR01000899.1:28076-40846 GCA_015108515.1 Hemichromis elongatus
TACATACTGAAGCCCAGCCTCAGTTTGCAAGAAAGAACAGACACACACACAAGTGCACACGTGTACACAAGGTCCACGCTGCGCTTACTCACGCATAGAAGTGGTGTCAGGCTCCCTGCTGTTGTCCACATGTCACTCTTACTATCATACCTCAGCTGTGATTTACCTACATACTGTTGGCCTTGGAAAGCGTCACTAAGATAATACGCTATACACTAGTGCAGTTTATGACACTGACTTTTGTTTGCACTCAGCCACTAAATCAGCACAAATCAGCACAAATCAGCCCAATCGCGTTGACTAAGTGGGATTGTGGCTCACTTGCCTTTGAATGACATGCTTTCTGGAGCAAAGCATCGCACAATGTGTGATGCAAGCACAGTGGGACGTTGCTAATTGACTGTGCTTTTTTATGCAAGGCAGGAAAATTTAGTCATATTGTTTCATATTTATCCACAGCGATGCTACACTAATTTAAGCCACAGGTGTCACACTTTCTAATGTTTAATCGACTTTTCAAATATTGACTTGTTAGAGAAATGTATGAAATTTTAATACCCCAGAATAACGTCTATTATTATCATCCTTTGACAAACTTTACTGTATTTTGGGCTTTTTTCATGTGTTGTATAATTTCCATTTGAGGTATGTTGTAATTCTGGTTGGATCAGAGACAGAGGGTAAAGAAGACGAGCACGACAGGGGGCGGGGAGGGGGTGGTTTTTGTTTTGTTTTTTTGAGAATCATGGGCACAGCTTACCTACCAAACACACCAAACAATTTAAACATTTAGAATTGCGCTTGAATGACTTACCCTAATACCCCCCTGCTAATTCCTGATCGTCCAACCCTACTTTCTTCCGTTCTGCGCCTACCTGATTGGCGTGAGCAGCAGAACCCTGGAATACACCTTGTTGCAAGGGGAGCTAGATGCCCTGTGGTCTCCACTCCACAGTGTGCCCTCTCTGCACCAGCTGGGCAGGTCAATGAGCAGGTTAGTGATAGGTCTGCAAACCACTTCTCAGGGGCGCCGTGCAGAACACTTCATATCGGATGATCTATGATCAGTGACTTTGCACTGCCCCCCTCAGATGTCTGAAAGTGGAAACTCCAAATGCAAAAATTCATGTCCTGCTGCCAACAACTGCTAATCTCCCGTAAGCTTGTAAATACCATCTGTCCAGTGCTTTTAGGTGGAAAGTAGCTTCAACGCTATTCAAATTAGGGAATGAGGGGGACATCTGTGTCCATACACTTTGGCATGGCATTTTACTACCATGTCACTATCACTGTGTGCCAACAAAGAACATGTAAGACGTTCTATTTTTAGCTTGTTAAAAACCTAAACATGTTTTGTTTTGGCACCATGATGGCATAGAACGCTGTGCACTGTACATGCCTCGCCTGACATCATTGGCTTTGCATGCTGGGATGCTAAAATGACTAATGCTAAAATTAGATGAAATAGAGATGAGATTTGGACTCAGGGTAAATCAAATATCAAAGTGGCAATTAAAGGGATGACTTCAAAAATAAACTTGTCCTCCTTTTATCTCTCTTTCAATTTCTGGTTTTGCTGGTCACTCATTTTCTCACTTGATCCATGTTTTCTCTCCTGCCTCTCTGCCATTGTGCATTAGCAACAGCAAATCCTGTTTACAATCATTTTCCATCAGTTTTCCTACTTAGACTTCATATCACTAATGGATATTTTTTACTTCCCTTCCCAGCTGTCTTCCATCTCTCAGAGAGTTCTCCAATAATCGCAGCCTAGACAACCTAGACTGTATCGGGAGTATAGGTTCATCTTTGCCACCATGGGACGATGATGACTTCAGCCAGGCTTGCAGCACCCTGGGCAGACGCATGGGACAGGTCAGTGTTTCCCCAAAAGACTGACAGAGAAAATGTGGCATCTGTTATCTTTAAGAGGTTAAAAAATTGTTTCCTATTTCTGTCTGTGTCTCATTTGCTTCCATTATCTTAGCCGATATTTTCCTAATGAGTTCCGAGTGCATTTGTTCTCGATCATCATTTACATCATTTGGCTCCTGGCAAACTTTCTAATTTCACATCACCAGTCAAAGACCCTTTTGTCTGCCTCGAGCTACACTCGTTTCCTTAGTATAATTTACATTTTCACAGATACAGCCCGAACGACTGTAATAAAACGAGCTCCCAGCGAACAAAGATTCCCTATTTTCTCACTGCGTCTCACTGATAGTTTAAATTTCCAGTTTGTCCACTTACATAAGAACTATTAGCCTCCCAATGTCAAGGTCGGTGAGATGATGAACAACTGTGGAGCAGGGCTCTGATCTTCCTCAGTGAAATGAGGCAGTGCAGGCTATTAGTACAGGATTTACATCCAATCTCTGACAGCTCACTCACTGCATTACAACACATTCGCCCAGTATATCAATTTAGAGTTTGAACTTACATGCACAGTTGCGAGCCATGCAAATTCATTATGCGTTATATTTTTAACTTAGTGATGCACTTTTTCTAGAGCAGAAAAATTAAAACTACCTAAAACATTTACATGATTGTGTCAAAGTGTGCGGACTCTCACTTTAAGAAAAGTCAGCAAAAGCTAAATTTATATGAGCATGGAGTTTGTACATGAAAAAAGTCCCATCTTTTGCTTTGTTGTTTGTTTGTTTGTTTGTTTTTTGGCATTATTGTTGCTGTTGCCATGTGAGGGAAAAAACAAAATAACGGTGCAGCTCACTAGAAGAAAAAAATACTTTAATGCGCACAAATAAAGCCTTTAAAATAAATAAATAAAATGCATTCATAGCTAATTTTGCGTACCCTTTACCTTGCACACATTTGCACAAGTGCACACATTTGGTGGTTTTACTGCACATGTGGAGGCTATTCCTAGAAGCAAGAAGATGGAAACTTCAGTTTGCAGCCGAGTGAGGAGCAGCTGCAGTGAACAAAATAACTGTTGCTACATCAGTGCCAATCTTGTTTTTCTTTTTTTCCTTGACTCTAGCTACGAGACCTAGAAAGAAGTCATCATTATGAAGACCGCAGCTCAGATTCTACATTTAGAGATTCCCGTTCCCATTCTCAGGACAACTCAGAGCCTCCAGATCTACCCATGCCAACGTGCTTCCGATCTCGCAGCCACAGCTACCTGAGAGCCATCCAGGCTGGCTGTTCCCAAGACGACGACGTGGCATCCATCGACTCAGGCTGCTCTCCGCCTCCCATTGACACCACAGTTCGCACCTACAGCACCAGCACTGGTAAGTCCCAGGTTTAAAAACCGATGGTCAATTTGCTGATTTTTTTTTTTTAATAAACCAATATTGGAAGAGTTGTTACCACAATTCACAGTAATGTGTTCCCAAACTGATAAAACCCTTTTCTTTCACTCCTTTTCAAGAGTGACAATTTTTTGCTTTGCTTTGTGTTTTCCATGGTAGTACTTTGAATGTTCATTATAACCTTGGTCTTTGGCGGGCAACTGATCCTCTAGCATGCACACAGCATTGCATTTAGCTCAAATGCAGCCTTTTTTGCCCATGCTAGACGACCTTTCTGCACAATGGAAGACATGGAAAGAACAGTTTGGCTCTTACCTGAGAGCCACAGGCTTGGACAAAGAACCAAAGGAGAAACAACTTGCAATTTTTCTTCAGCGTTTTGGGACAGACAGACCACGCATCCTACCCCCACACACAGGTAACAATTTGAAACCAGCCCCTTTTCCCACTAAAATCATTCTATCAATTTACCACTTCATGAACTACAAAGAACAAAAATAAATAAATAAGTAATAAAAATGTTTATTAGTTGTCAAACAGCTGCTGGACAGAGATTAAAGCAAAATCATGCTCTAAGTATAAATTACTGTGTAACTTGCGGGTGTAGCACAAGAAGACAGTGGGCACCTTGTTAACCAACCTAACTTTGAATTTCACAGGAATGTTTTACTGGTTGTTGACATTTCAAAGGCCCCTGATGCATAACTGGATATGGGTTCCCTAGGCTACTTTTTACTCTTAAAAAATAAAACATCCACTTTGTGGCGCTCCTCACACAGTCTGTAAATCACAGACCACGTGCTGCCTTCAGGGTGATGGAACTTTTCCGTGCTACTTAGGGATTATTCTGTAGCTTTAGTCAACATATTTTAACCAGTAGGTACTTTGTTATATATTAAATGTGTTTACTCGCACATAAACACAGTAGGAAAAATAAGCTTGCTTTTTTTGTTTTGTTTTGTTTTAAATACATATAATAATTACAAATACAAATTAAATGCATGAGATTTAATTCCTCATAGTTCAAAGTGCAGACTTAAATTCATCAGATAGAGTTGTTTTTTTTAATTGTATGGTAAGTAATCAGATATTTTCCTTAGAAAGAGTATTTGTAGAATAGCACTTCATGGCTAAAAAAAAACTTTACAGCGAGAGAAAGAAATTTTCATTTTAGCTCTCATTTTATTTCAGTTGTTGTTATTCTTACCCTATTTTTTATGTCTTTGAATTTAAAAAAAATATAGAACCTTGCTGATGTTATTATTAGCCTTTAAAAAAGAAGAAGAAGGAAGAAAGAAAGAAAGAAAGAAAGAAAGAAAGAAAGAAAGAAAGAAAAAGCTTATCGTCATCTGACGGTGGTGGTAGAATGTCCGAGGTGCTCCTGAAGGCATCAAGTAGTGCTGCCACCACGCCTCCCTGGAGCTCAGAGAGACGCTCCAAACAAAAGGCAACAAAACCCGGCTTTTCGTCTCCACAGGCGTGATAGGTAGTGAATGTCGACAGCTGTCATTGAAACAGTTTAAGTCTTTACTCAAGACACTTAGTATTTTTTTGGCTGCGCTCTGAGAACAGGGTAAGTAAACTGACCGTTCTCAGCTTACGGTTTACACTTTATCATCAATTAAGCTCAAGTTTGGTGTCCCGATTTGTGCGGTGGTGACTGGATGACTTTTAGCTGTTACCCACGGAAACTCACGTATGCTTTGTGGTGCATTCCCATCGATAGTTTCTGGTGAAAAGTGCCGTGTTTCTTAACATAAGTCTAAACGGACGGCTAAATGTATTCACTTGTCTTCATTCATATTTGCCTGCACAGGGGAATTGTTTAAGGGCTGCCCCACTTTTCTCCCAAATGCTGGGCCTTGGATTAAATCCCATTTTTCAGTTTACATTTAAGGCTCTGCAGTTTTGTTACTGTAAAAAAAAAAAATCTGTGTGTGTCCTGATGATGCTTTCCATGACAAGGGAGTGGTGGTGATGGTTACAGGCAGTGTTGTGTGCTCCTTGTTATGTTAATGGATTAAACGGTGCATACTTGGCTGATAAACCCAGCGTCACAAGTCCTCGTCACGCTGTTTCTGAACCATCACTGTCACTTGAACCACTTATTGTTACTGCGCCAGTGTTTATGTGGATTTAAGCTGCGATGGACCTGTTATCCACCACGTTTAATCTTTCCAGTGTTCATTGAGAATATGTGGTTATGTTTGGATCCAACCTTCTTGCCCTCAGCTTTTTTCCATCCTGATTTATTAAATACGGATGCTGGGCTGAAGATTACTGCGGTCTTTACTAAAGTCTGTACGAGTCTTACTTGACTGTCAAAATGACATCCTGGTCTTTCTACTGATGCCAGTTTGTTTTCTATCAATTAAATTTCAATCATACTAAAAATTGGTTAAAATAATTTTTTGATGAAACATGAAAACAGGACAATACTGACTGGGAGCACCAAATAGAAAATGGGCATCTAGTTAAAAAAACAACAACAAATAAACAAACATCAAAGCACACAAACCAGCTGCAAAGGTTTATCTCTGAAAGTAGCATTAAAACCGAACATATTCTGCAGCTTCAGTCATTCTTCAGCATATCTGTTTTCACAGCATGGCTCAGATAACCTATGCTCTAAATTTACTGGCTCCTAGTTATAGATTGAGACAGATTCCTCAAGATTTACGCACTCCATGTGATCTTCATGTCTCAGATAAAGGCAAAGAGAATAAAGCCTTCTGAAAGGTAATGTAACAAGGCTGCCTCATTCTGCTGAGTCCATGGAAAGACGATTCCCTTCGCGGGTCAGTGTCTTGTGCAGCAGAGCCCTAGTTTATACAGAACTTTTTTATCAATATAGCGGGAAATAATTATTTGATCTCATGCTGAATTTGTAAGTTGGCTCACTTCCAAAGAAATGAACAGTCTCTACTTTTTATGGTAGTTTCTTTTCAATTGGCAGAGACTGAATATCAACTATAAATCCAGAAAAAACACATTACATAAAATTTACCAAAAAAAAAAGTTGTATGTCCTTGAATGAAGACAGTATTTGTTTGCCTACAATGCAATGACTATGTGCTCATGTGGCACACAGATTACAGTATATTACACATACTACTAATCTCAACTTGTTATGTTTATATAGCACATCTGTCAACAGAATCAATTTCTTCCATTCCAACCTCTCTGCCAAAGTAGGCAAGCCCAAAGAGCTGTCGGCGTACGTGCACTAAGCTGCAATGGGCTACAAGACCATCAACAAGAATCTTAATGAGAAAGTGACAACTGCTCATGCGATCATTCAGAAATGGAAGAAATATAAAATCGCCCTTGATCAGGAGCTCCGTGCAAGATTTTTCCTCATAGAGTGAAGATGATTATTAAAAGATGGTGGATCAGCCAAAAAATCACATGGGAGGAGCCTGTTAGTGACTGAAGATAGTTAGCTCGAGCTCTTTGGTACCAACTTGACCCGCCGCGCTTGAAGGAAAAGAAATGCTGAGCATGAGCCAATGAACGCCATCCCCACAGTAAAGCGGGGAAATGGGAACGTTATCGTTTAGAGCTGTTTTCTGTTAAGGGTACAGGATGACTTCACCGCAGTGTTGGCTGAGAAAACTACCGTAACAAATAGAGACTGTAATCTTCTTTATAAGTGAGTGAACGTACAAATTGAGCAGGAGATGAAATGATTATTTCCTGTAGTGTAATGGACTTTGGGTCTTGTCATTTTGCCTCTGCTCAGCTTCCTCAGACGCTGATATACCTTCCTATGACCTTTCACCTGCTTGCTCTCATGTCTCAATAGAAGATAAATAAAAATGTAAAAAAAAAATAAAAATGATGTAACATGTTACTTTCCACCATAATGCTGACATTAAAAAAAAAATCTAAATATAAAAACATTTTTTCCATCTGGTTCTCTGAGTGGACAACACAACCGCTGTCCGGGTGGCATCAAAGCAGCCGTGTTATGGCCCACTCCAGATTCCTCTTGAACATTTTGGCAGCAACCTGCTTTTTTTCTCTCTCTCTCTTTTGTTAAATTATCCTCCAAAGACCAACTGTGTGTTTTTATTTCGGTGCGTCCCTTTTTAAACGTATTTTGCGTAACTAAGAAGCCTCGTGTCTGTTTTGTAGTTCTAAACGAATGCTTAGTGTTAAAAACAGCTGGCTGTGCTTTTATTGTACATACTGTGCATGCCTGTGCGACTGAAATCTTTAACATAAGCAAGTACAGGAAACGGTCTGATGAGAGAATGTGCTGCTTGCTGTTGCTCTGTTGTTAATGTGTTTCTGCACTGGGTACTCTTTCTGATTGCAGCGGGCTTTCTACACCTGCTTTCTATGCTATCGTACAGTTGACTTTTTACACTTAGCTCATTAATGAGTATGAACAACACTGGATTGTGTGGGTATACTCTAGACTTGTTAAAAACCAGTTGGGCCACTCGTGTGGTTGTGGATGCCGTTGCTAATCTGTATCTAGAGGAATCTGTGTAGTCTCATGTGAACACTGTCGCTGTGACGATGCTCAAAAAGACACGGGAGAAAATGTTTGACAGTTTGTGAAGTAGACAAAAGGTTCAACACTAGCACTGTCCATCTAAAATATACCGCCTTTGGAATTGATGTTGTTTCTTGTTGTTTATTTGACAACATACTGATTGTATTTGCCCGTTTGTTGTGTCCAGCTCTGCTGATTTATCTCCCGAATAATCTCGGAGGCAGATGTCAGTTATGACAGTTATGTGAGTAAAGCAGATTCGGCGGCATTAAGAGTTAAGAGGGTGAATTCCGGTCGGATGACGAAAGCGTGATGTGACACTTGGAGATCTGCCGGGCAGGTGTCCAAACACAGACATGCACACTATCTATGCCCTCTAACACGTCGTCACGGTGACAGTTACCCCGCACGCTGGGATGCATTAGTAGTGCCAGCGCACCACAGCACACACTGTGCTCTGTCTAGTGTCCAACTCTTGTTAGAAAAAGTAGAGGAAACGTGGACTTTTCAGCTGCATCAGCAAGGATGTTGGTCATTCTTGGTGGAGAGTGACGTGTGTAGCTATGATGATTTGACAGTGTTGGTGTGGAAAGATGTCGAGAGTGGATAGGAGATGTAGTGAAATAATAGCAGGTCTCATACATTTTGGTTTTTATTTTGTCAGATTTTAGGCTAGCTCACAGACTTTGTGCCTCCCATCTTTGAAATGTGTGTTTCAATGCATCACACCCTATCTAGAAAAGCGTGTTTCAAGGAACCGATACTGATTACAAGGAACTATTAATCATAGTTTATGTGATTATGAACCTTCCAGATCCCTCAGGTCATCTGGATCCGTTTTTTTTTTTATCAATGCCTAGAATCAGAACCAGACATGGAGAAGCTGCATTCAGCTTTTATGCTCCATATATCTGGAACAAACTCCCAGAAAGCCTCAGATCAGCTGAAACACTCAGTTTATTTAAATCCAGGTTGAAGACTCACCTGTTCTCTGCTGCATTTGAATAAAGCACCAAATCCGCACTGTTTTAAGCTTACATTGCAAAACTTACATTTTAACAACTGATTTTAGCTACTGTTCCTTTTTTTTTCATTTTAAATCATGCTTTTTATTTGTTTTTGTTTTTTAATATCTCTGTAAAGCACTTTGAATCACCTTACTGTTGAATAGTGCTATATAAATAAACTTGCCTTGCTTTAAAATATGATCACGTTAAATAGGATAAATTTGCATTAGTGGGTTTTTGTTCAAGGGTGTGTAAAAGGGTGCGTATGTTCGCTCTCCTCGCTGTGAAAGGAAGACGACACCTCCGTGTCTGGAGGTGGGCCAGTTTAGGTGTGGCCTTGGTATCATCTCCACTGTTTATTAACTATGTCATTGTTCAGGCTTCTCTGGAATGTGATCTTGAGTGCATCGCTGTTTAGTGTCACAGCGGGGACAAAGGGCTGCAGTCATAAATGGGACTTCTGTTGACGGTATTTTGTATCCCCGGTTTTAGTGCGTCAGTAGGAAGTATTGTATTGTATGTTTTTCCTTTAAAGTCCTGAATTATTCCATTCAGACTTTTTTTTGTGTTATTAAATTTTTTTTTTAAAAATGCTTTTTTTTTAAGATTGGAAAAAGAATTATCTTTATTCTTACATGTTGGACTGCCAGAAGGACCTTAGATCTAGTGACGGTCCAGTACTTCAGGATGGCAACTGACAGCAGACTAAGAAAATTGACTCGCACTTTATCAGATTAAACTGACTCAATAATATGTACAAGGTCAGATGAGGTGTGTGTGTGTGTGTGTGTGGAGGTAAAGATAAGGAGCAGATTACGGTGAACAAATGACCCTTTTGTTAGTGATTCAGAGCAGCTCACATGTTTGCTGCAGGGCTTTTTAAAAATCCTTCTTGGGATTTTGATTGCAGCTTTCAGTGAAACCCGGTGAAGCATAAACAATGCTGAGTTCACCAGAAGTTGTCGTGTTGTTTCTTCTAATCTAAAATTTAAAATTTAGCACGTGACTGTGGGAATCTGTGATTATGTCCTGCTGTTGTGTGACGTTTCACACTTTAATTAACAGAGCTTTTTGGTACTGAGGCTAAGCCTGACTATAATGTTAAATAGTTCAAATTTAACTTTATACTGAGGCTTTAAATATCATATTTGATGCATGATTTTTTGTGAATTTTTAAGGCTTTTACAGCATCAGTGTGCTTTTTTTTCCCCTCTGAAAAACCAAAATAAAGGACACAATGCATTTTTAATGATGTAACAAATATGATACCAATTGCAAATAATCATTTTAATTTACTTTATTTCATCAGAAAGTGAAATAAAGTAACCAGTCCTATTTTTATTTTTTTTAAATTGAATTTTCTGGCAATTATTTCATGTTTCAGGCTTTAAAAGGTCAATTTCTTCTCTGAGCTTCAAAGGGTTGGGCTCTTCTCAATGCTAACTCTTTCATGTTTTTTTGTTTTTTTTTTTCCTCACGTGATGTCAAATAAATCATGTGTTTGAGGGATTATACAGCAACCACAGGGTTCAGTGTTACAGTAACATTGCCTGTTTAGATTAGACAGTTTTAGTGGTACTCCTTCGCACTCTGCCATTACTCTGCGTGTAGCACTAGGGGAATAGTGGACACTTTTACATAGTCCTTGTATTTAGACTAACTATAGAAGCCTGTGCGTGTCTTTACATAATCTTAATGGGAATCTTTTGCCTTAAACTGAACATCTATACATCTTGTAATTGATTACTGGATTATTCGCAGATCTAATATGGCGTAATGTTTGCTTCTTATACAAATTATATCACAAATCCTTCTTCCGATTTTACTAATATAGATCAGAGCGAAATGAAAGCAAACTGAATGAATGACCATATTAGCACTGAATCCTTGTAGTCGAATAGGCAGAGGGAAGACGTTGGTATGAGCAGTAAAATCTGCTTTTTATATTGCGTGATGGTCTCATGTTGTGTGGATTTCATGTAAACTAACACAAACTGTTACCAGTATAAGGAGCTTGGCTTCAGAATTTTAACCCCTGTATATGGTACGCTGCCATGTGACCATGAAACTGGAGCATTGCGGCTCTGTGGAGTATTAACACACAGCTAGTGTATTTGTTTTGTCGGTGCAGCATTGAACATGTCAAAGCATACAGACACAAGCCCCGTTCAGATGAGGCGTAGAGGGAGCTGCTGCATCGCATGCAGCGCACACACAAGCATGCTTGCATTGATTTAATTACTTAGATATTAACACATATAGTTACACTTAATGAGTTAATGCTTACAGTTTTCATTAATATTGGTGCAAAATGTCTTTTCTCACTAGTGCAATGGTACTATCTACCACTGTCACTGATGTCTCTGTCAGAACATTAAGAGTGACCTGTGTCGGAGTCACTGCAAAAACCTTATGAATCCCATGTGTGAAAATCCCAACATAACATTAAAAAATTGTCATTTATTACTCAACACGCTGCAACAACAAGCACTATTAAAGGTGGTGGAAAAAGAGAATATTTTACTTTATGTTATAACAATGTTAATTGCATGTTGTCTTTTGCTACACAGATTTTATTTGAGCGGTTCTTCTCGCTCCTTTGTGTTTACGTTCTCTCTACATTATCTTTTATGACTGGAGGGCATTTTTGGACTGTCATTGGTGAGCACTACAGATAAATCTATCTCACTCAGCTGTTCTACCATATTTGGCTTTGAGATTCAAGTGGCCAGAAATTGGTTTACTGATTTCATCACCTGTCTTGTGATTGAGTCTTTGAATTACACTGGGTGTGTGTGATTTAATTTAGCAACCTTTATGGGATGATAAGTTTGTTCAGTTTCCTGCCTGATTAGATTTTCCACTTTACGGGATCGTGATGCTTCCCCAGTTTTGCTGGAGGTCCAGCTTTCATGCAACAGTGTCTCTGTGTGTTTATGTGCAGCTGAAGAGTTTTGCTTTGGACAAAGAAAAGTGGTTAGCAAGTTCTTAGAATGACCCTGATAAACAAATGGGTAATGCATTAAGCTGTTTGTAGTTCTACTTATACATTTTATTATCCTTGATTCCTCCTTGTTTTGTATTCAGAATCCCTAGAAGTCATTAGCCAGTTATAATCCTTCTCTTCTAATTTCTCCCTCTCTACTCTTTTCTCCTTCAGTCTCCACATGCATAACCACCTGTAAGAAAGCAGCTCCTCCACCAGTGCCACCCCGTACGACCTCCAAACCCTACATCTCAGTGACCGTGCAGAGCAGCACAGAATCGGCCCAGGACAACTACTTGGACCAGCAGGACAGGAGGTCAGAGGTCAACAGCCAATCTAGCCACGCTCAAAGCAATTCTTCTGACAGCCTTGACAGCACCCGTGCCAACAGCCTAGCCCGGGGCATTCCCCGCCCTCCGCACATCATCCCCACTCCTATTGCTACCCCGAGAGAACCAATTGCCCCCGCCACTGCAAATGCTTCCACTGAGACAAGTGACTCTGTAGTCCAGCACGAACCCCTAAAATCGGGATTTAATAAAGGAAATCTTGCAGCAGAGGAGCCCCTAGTAGCCCCGGTGCCCAGGCGGAAACTTTCCTCCATTGGCATACAGGTAGGACAGGGGTGACTGTACCACTGTTGCACAGTTGTGTAGAAATCAGACGTTAACTACACATCTAACACAGAGCGGTGCCAATAGTCACATCGTTGACGGAAGTGTAACTCGTTTTGCCTGCTGAGCTTGAATCCAGGACAAAGCTAATTTTGTTCATGATCTCTGTCTAAGTGTTTCCCATCAAATCTAACAGTATGCCTGGAAGTTAAGGTCTCATTACTGTGACTCTCGCTCTCTCATTACACCTGACGAGAGCTTTTTTTTTTTTTTTTTCTGTGGTATTGAAGCCAAACCACACATTTTCGCTTCACCCTCTTCTCACTTTCCTGTTCTGAAGCGGAAATATTTTATCCATTTTCCAGATCCTGCTCTCGAGGA
>VUQR01000899.1:40866-59074 GCA_015108515.1 Hemichromis elongatus
ATTACACTTTAGTAAATATTAAAGACTTTTCTGTATCTGTAAAAACATTTTGTGATTTTTTTTTTTTTTTTTTTTGCTTGGTTTTTTTTTTTTTTTTTTTTTTCTGTGGTATTGAAGCCAAACCACACATTTTCGCTTCACCCTCTTCTCACTTTCCTGTTCTGAAGCGGAAATATTTTATCCATTTTCCAGATCCTGCTCTCGAGGACCCATTTAGAACAACCTTGGATTGTGGCATTTTATGTAAACCAAGCATAAATTATACAGTTTTTTTTTTTTCTTTTCAGTTTTTCCACTGATGTTTTGTTTTGTCATTCTGAAACGCTAGCTACTAGTCATTGCTCGGTGCCGTATTATTTGATTCACGATCGTAGTTTTGACCAAGCCTTTGACTATATTTGTGTTTGTGTCATTGCTTCTTAATTTTCAGGTTGACTGTATTCAGGAAGTTGCACGAGAAGAGTCTCCGCCCCTGACCAGATTTCAGTCGATTGGAGTACAGGTGGAGGACGGGTGGCAGTAAGTCCTCTTCCTGTCCTTTTAACAACGTGAGGAATTTATATTATAGCCACACATACTCCTCTGACTGTTCTTTCCCTTTCCAGGAGCTTTTTGTAGATCATCGTCTTTGTGTGTTGTGTTTTCAATGTCGAGCCATATTCCTATAATGAATATTTACTACTCAAAGATCACCTCCAGGCATGTTCAAATAAACAAAAATAATAGTCATGTGTTATGTAATGGGAGAAAAATTAATTACTCGCCTGGAAATTCATAAAAGCGTCCTACATTGAATTCAAATTGTAGAATATGAAGCTATTTTTTTTTTTTATCTTAATTGAAAATTTAACTGCTGGGTTGTAAGGCTCCTCATTCATTATTGTCCGTGTGTGATAGTGTGCAAAATTATCTTATAAAGTAGTTTGCTAAAGTCTGCCTTTTGAACTCGACTTGTAGCAAGTAAATGTGAAAATAGTCTTGAAGTGTTAAACTGTGAACATGTATAATGCAGTGAAATGTGCACACAATTTAAACTTGCCACAGGGTGATGACTCACACTGTTTCTACAGATTATATTCAAGTGCTGCAGACAGTCTGGAAAGTGCAGATTGGGTGTTTTATGCATTTATTAGACGTGTGTACAATCAGTTATTTTATATAGTAAGTGACTGTCAGCTTTCTTGTCTGTATACAGTCGTTTGCAAAGTGCTTGAATGTAATCAAGATAAAGGAGAACAGGGCAAATGCATATCAGTCTCTGGCAGCTAGTTTTGGCTACGCATCGTGGGAAACTTTAAATATGTCTCTGTTTAATGTGTGGTTAAGATTCGTTTGTTTGGTGCAGTGCATTTTGTGACTTGTTTGTATTATTCTGGTATTGTGCTTTGTGACTCTGTTATGTCAGTTTTGGTTCAAAGATGCTGTCATTATTTAGAGATTTCTCTATTTCCCTCCCGCTTCTTTATAATGTTTCATTATTTGACTGAACTGCAAACTTATGTTTATTTTCTGACTGGTAGCAGTGATGCTCAGTCACTACAGCCATTATTTCTATTAAGCCTTACAAACACAAGAAGCTAGCGTCCCGATCCTCTCAAATCATTTGATGCTGGTCTGAGTGCATCATAATGTATGCAAGGTCCATACTCCATTAGATCCTCTTTATTTATAATGTCTACTTTGGCCAGTGGAATTGACCCACTGTTTAAACTAAGAAAGACCTGTTTGTTCCAGTAAGGGGTAAACAGGTTTTCTTTGTTCATGCACATAAAATGTTACAGTGTTTACTTCTAATAATTAAAAAAGCAAATTTATCACAGCATCAACTACTTTTGTTTCAGGCTCAGTCACTCCAGCAGCATGGCCTCCAAACACGAAACGGACTCAGACTCGCAGGACATCTCTATCATATCCCATGTAATTAATGCCAAACCCACTGAGAAGAAAGTCATGGTCAGCTGTGCTAGTCAGTCCATGAGCTCCCCTCCTGGACGAGACTCTTTAGACAGCGCCGACCCCACCGGAGACACCTCTTCACCTCCACCTCCCAGGCAGATTCTCAACCGCTCCACCACAAGAAGCAGCTCTTCCTCTTTCTCAGAAAGTCTGGACCCAGCGTTGGACCCCTCTTCTCTTCCACCGCCAGACCCCTGGCTGGACAGCGGGAATAACAGCAGTGTCCCTCAGAGCGGAGGAGGGGGAACGCTGTGTCGGAGGGACGGCCAGTGGTTCTTGAAGCTGCTGCAGGCCGAGACGGGACGCATGGAAGGCTGGTGCCAGCAGATGGAAAAGGAAACCAAAGACAACCAGCTCTCAGAAGAGGGTAAGGATGGCAGGGTGCTCACTGTAACACAGTTTTCTCATTGGTTAAGTGCCTCTGCCAGCTGGAGAAGGTTGCAGAATAGGAAAAGCAAATGCTTAATTTGTGTAATTTCAATATGGTTTTGGTTGTGGTGACACATTTTGTTAACATCTGGAACAGCGAGTGTTACATTCACCGCAGAGCCTTGGACTCCTGGGTATTGTTGTGTACCACAGTGGCAAAATTACAAGAAAAACAACAAGATTTCTTAGAAGTAAAGGGGAACTAATTTAACCTTGTGGCCATAAAACAAATTCACAATTTCCCTGAATTACCGGGGAAAGTTTTGTGTCCAGTAACATGAAGGAAATTGGGCCGCAATCAGGACGCACTCTCCTGAGAAAAACGTAACCCTGCGATTGCTCTGGTTTCCTCCCACACTCCCAGAAGCATAGACTGAGTTATGGTGGCTATAGTTTTAATGGTCACATAAACCCTGAACAGTCTGTCTCTCCAGGTTAGTTCTGAGACGTGCTGGTGACCTCCCCTCTCTAGTTGAATGGATGGATGGCATATTCCAAATAAGATAGTTAGGGTAATTGTGTCATGACATATGTCTGTGTAGATTCTCATCCAGGTCATGGTAATCTAAGGTGCTTAAAGAAAAAATTAAAAAGGAAAGCAACTGAACTTCTTTGAGCTTCTTGAAGACGTTTCACCTCTCATCTGAGAAACTATGTCATGACATAGTTTGTTCAGTAGGATGTGCTCTTCCTCTGTTATTTACAAGAGTAAGCAGAGTCTGCAGCACATGTAGTTGAGTACACATTACCGCTGAGCAGACTGGTGCAGAGGTGATTAGGACTTTCATAGCAGGCTAAGTTGCTAACTGTGATTATAGCAGTGCTTTTTTCCTATAAAAAAAACTTAGTGAGTAAAACATGTTTTTGTACATGTTTGCTTGTTTGTTTTTTCCAGGTAAAGTGGATGTATATGTATTACTGAATATGGATGTGTTTTATTATAAGCTAGAGATACAATCACATAATTACCACCATTGTATTTTTTTTACTTTTATGATGTTAAACTTTCTACCTGTGGTTGATGTAGTCATAATTTAAACCAGAAAGGTCCAGAAAGAGCAGCGTGAGGCTAAATGTCAGATCACTACCTAAGTCATTCATGTGCAGGTCTTCTGAGCGAGCGCTTCAGTTTGAACCAAATTCTTCCAGACGTCTGTTGTTGTCTCGCTCCAGCACTTGGTGCGGAGCTCAGTTTATAGGGTCTTGCCTCAAGGCCTATTCTCACTCTTATCTGAGTTGCACACCATGGCAAGGATGAGGCGGTAATACCTGGGGTTACCACACACAAGCAGGCCTCTAATCTCCAGAATTACACAAATCTAGTCTGGACCTGATTAAACCCCCCAGATTAGATTAATGCCTCCACATCAGCCCGTGGCATACAGCAAATACACACGGTATACACAAGCAGGGCCGTGGGTGGTCAGTTTTTGTCTGACGCTGGATCAATATTCAGACAAGGCCCTTTCCTATTTATATTTGACTGCATGTATTCAGGCATTCATGTGTGTATAAACTGGATTTTTGCAGTAAACTATTCAGCATTAAATCTGATGTTGAGCTGTTTTCCAGACCCAGGCCACATAACACTATAATCACATTGCCATAAATTTGAAATGGAGTGATCGAATAGAAGCCGTATTTTTGTCAGGACAGATGTTTGTCCTGATTTTGAAACAGCAAAAGACCAGCGTAGTGACAAGTGACAGACAGAAGGCTGGGGTATCTGTATCGGCTTATATTCCTCTAGGTAGGATCATAATGTCCAGTACACTGTAGTCCCCTTCATGACATCCTGTGGAGTCTGCTAGATTTCACTGTATCCTACAGCTACGTCTAGACCCTCAAGTTTCGCCTTGTATGATAATGTTGTGCACAAAAGAAAAGGAGCAGTGAGTGTTGACCCAGTGAGACCAACTGTATGCAGCTCATTGTGTAAAGTACCACAATTATTCCTGTCTCTACTTCAGAAAGTAGGAGGAAAGAAAAGAGGAAATCTTGTGTTTGTATGTTCACTTCTTCTTTCTCTCACTGTAGTTCTGGGGAAGATTCGCAGTGCAGTAGGAAGTGCCCAACTCCTAATGTCTCAGAAGTTTCAGCAGTTCCGGGGACTGTGTGAACAAAACTTGGTGTGTATATCGCCTTTCTGTGATGATTCCACTTTGAAGGCTCGCTCACGAGACTGAAAGTTCCAGCTAGTTTCTTGTACCCGTTACCAATTTGGGGGGTTTTCTGTCCACAGAAAGAGACGCTTGCCTTGATGATTACAAAAGCTTTTACACATATGACAACTAATCTGATATACAGCATATTAGGCCTACACACACAACAAGGAATTGGGATCAACCCACACAAAAGACAAGGAGCTTATAATAAAGAAATAAGCCCTTCATCTCAAATGTTTTAGTGAAAGTGGCAACAAACTTTACAACAAATGCTTCAAAGTAGTAAATAAAGAGTGACTATACGGTTTATCTGAAATACATGAATGTAGGTCACAGCAGTGATATAAAGATGCAGAAATGTAGTGCACAGAAAAAGAAGGCACAATCTAAAAGCCAGCCTTCCCCGAGCATTATAAGCAGTGGCTTTGTGAGAGTAACGGGTCTCAGAGCAGCGTTTACTTCATACCTGTCAGGCAGTATCTGCAGGTTTAATCAGCAGAATAAACATAGAGGGAACAGTTGGATTTGACACTGGGTCCTTAATGGTTGTTTTCTGGATCAAAGTACTGACTTTATCAACATAGGAGTTGGAAATGTATGATTATTTTTGAAATAACCAAAACCAAACCATGCTGCGATTGTTGTCCTCGGTCTGATGTTCAGCTCAACAAAAAGAGTTGAGCTGTGATGTAGCTCCCTCTAGTGCCGAGTATTTCTGTACCATAATTACTGCTGGTAAAAATAGGCAGTGCTATTGTGCAGCTTTGTCCTCTTATTAATGTTTGTCTTCTTTTTCTTTTCTTTTTTTATTCAAATTTAAAATGTATTTAACAAGAAGATAAAACTCTTGAGAACGAAAATAACTTTTGTGATCTTGTGTATCTGAGGGTGACGGTTTGGGTCATCTTCCAGACATTGTCAAAGTGGTGACATATTTAAATAACTTGCATGGGGTTATTTAAGCTGACGATCTTGGAATCCTATATATCCTCTATAAATATCTCCCAATCTAAAGTTCTCCTACTCAGATCTTTTTCCATTTATTAACATATTTAAGTGGGTGTATTAAGTTAAGGTGCAAGTCATTAAAGATGTATGCTGTACAATGATGAGCGTAGGAGAACTTCTGACCACAACTGTAAATGGCATTGTCGTAATTCAGCTAAACTCAGACTAGCAGCAGTTCTTTCAAGCCTCAAAGGAAACTCTGGTTTAATGCCAAAAAAAGGGACGAGTCTGTTTATAGTTTTTAAAAAAAAAAGAAGGAGCAATTATGAAAGCATCTAGAGTCAGAGCTGTCTACTTTTTAGTCAAACAGCTGCAGGCTTCATGGACAGTGGTGGTTCCAGCTGTGGTGAAACTACAATGTACTGATGGCACGTGATGGACAAAGTTTGTATAGATGTTGCCCTTTTACTTGCCAAGATCATTTCAGATCAAATTAGCCAACTTTTACATTGTCAGTGGTTAATTGTAGTTTCATTTCTTTTTTTTTTTATATAAAATTAGTTTTCCATTTTCATAGGTGCATTTCATTCCTGGACCAGGCTTGTTTGGTACACTAAAAACAGGCTAATTTGTCAGAATCCATGGCTACACTGTGATAGCAGGAAAACCAACTAACCCATAAGAAGAATGAGAACTATATTGATTCTGTTTACAATCTTAAAACATTTGTCCTTTTCTTATTGTAATATTCATTACATTGTTATATATACATTATATGTTTTATATTCTTACTCCTCGATCATTTTCATCTCTCTTCTGGTTAGAATACAAATGCCAACCCACGCCCTACAGCCCAGGACCTGGCTGGTTTTTGGGACCTCCTTCAGCTATCCATTGAAGACATCAGCCTCAAATTTGATGAGCTCTACCATCTCAAGTCCAATGACTGGCAGCCCGTGACATCTGCAGCTGCCCAGTCAAATTCTGAGCGGAAGGTACTTCCCACCCCTGCTGCTCAGTGCCCTGGCTGGGGTAGGAAAGCCGCCGAAACCGGCCTCTCTCCTCCCACCACCACTACCATTTCTCCCACTCTTCTTTTACCCCGCATCCCCTTCGTGGGATGAACTCTTACAAGGCCTCCCTGTCCAAAGGGGCCGGAGTGATCCCTGTAGGCATGCATGGAAAAATTTAAACATCTCAAAGAGGGCTGACGCTTGTGTGTTTTGTTTTTTTTTTTGTATGAAGCCCTACTTTGAGCATGCATGTGTCATTTTTCTGATCCGTGTGTTGCAGCAAAGCATGGCTGAGATGCGCCGGTTCATGTGAAAGAATTCTGGCTTTTGTTATTTAAAAGTGCTCGTATGTCCTTTATTGATTGTTAATAAGTAACCGTGTGTATATGTGTCTCTGTGCGTGCATCTTTATGTCAGTGGCCGTTTTACCTGTCGCTGAGGTGCTTTTGCTTCTGTTGCTTGTTAGTATACGTGCATCGAGTGTGTCTCGTGAGCCTTATAATTTCAACTTAATGTAAACTCCCCATCGGTTCATGTTACCATTTCATGTCTTTGAAAATTGATATTCAAATGACTGTTTAGTTTTTCTTTTTCTCAGTGTCTGTCTATTTTTTTTACCAGTTGTCTGTACTGTCAGTGTTTTTGTTTTTCATGTAAAATCACTGTTATTTCAGTCTTAATTGAAGACAATTAGCCCTGTTTTAATGTCTCGTCAAAGTCCTGTCTGCTAAACCTGTCTGAACTGATAAAAGACCTTGATGTTTCCTGATTACATTTTCTCACTGGATGATATTTGTCTTTTTCCCCCCCTATCTCCACTTTTCACACATTACTCTTCCCTCTCTGTCACTGTCTGTCACTCAACACGACAGGACGAGGAGAAGGCGGCGTCAAAGAAGCCTGGTAAGGTACGACCACCGCTGGGCCGTGAGAAGAGTGCCGACTCTTCATCCAACTCTTCCTTGAGCTCGGCAGAGAAACAGCGACAAGAGGCTCGCAAGCGTCTGCTGGCTGCTAAGAAGGCTGCCTCGTTTCGCCAGAACTCGGCCACAGAGAGCGCAGACAGCATCGAAATTTACGTCCCCGAGGCCCAGACTCGTCTCTGAGAGAAACTGTGAGAGAGGGCCGTTGGGTTGGAACAAAGGACAGATAAGTGTCAGTGAAACACCTGGAGAAAGCAGAGGAAGCTTTTGCAATGTAAATGAGCCATCTCAGTGAAGATGGGTACGGGTGGAGGGATAAGACGGGGGAGCTCTGGGGTTTGGAGGGTTTTGACACATTCATACAATAAGGGGCTGGTCCTGGTGACTTCAAATGAGCAAACGAGTCGTTGAATATTTCTCGGACCCAACGGACTTTGAAGCAGGAGACTCCTAATTTGAGTCTTGCCATTGAAAACCTCAGCTGATGAACTTTCTTTTCTTGTTGCTGTTCTTGATATCATCATAAAAAAAAATTGTTAATGAAGGTATTGTTATAATGACGACTACATCCTAAAGAATCTATATGAAGACTGTTTTAAATGTTCCTGTATCTCGGCTATAAGATATTTTAAGCAGACAGAAGGCGAGCGTTATTGCTTTTCTGTCTTCCATCGACCTGCTCTCTTCCCAGACCATTGGCCATCTTGTAGCTTTTGCACAACACCGCCTTGTGGCCATCACAGACACTGCACACATACTACAAACTCGCCTCTGTGCGTCTTCCTCCTATTTATTTGTTCACTGTAGTCATCATTTGAGTTATATCAAAATCAGTTTAGATCAGGTTAATATGAATAGTTTTGGAATGATGAAACTGAAAGTCAGGTTTAAAGGGGTATTTATGTAGTTATCAGTTACCTCTTGTGTGTGTCCTACAGAGTGGATTGTGTCAAAGATTTATTTTTAAACTGTAAGGTTTAGTGTCTGAATGGGTTTCGAATGAGATCACATCCCAATAATCAGGCAAAGCTTGAGGACGTAGAATTTTTGGATACGCACTACTGCTCGAAAGTTTGAGGTTTCTTTGAAATGTTTTCGTTTTCTTTGTTTTGTAGAGAGACGCTCACTTGTTTTAAGCTAATGTAGCACTGACCAGCAGAAATGTTATAATTGGCAGCGATTAAAATTAAAATTTCAGGCATACATACCGTCTCTCCTGTGTTCTTATGGCATGTTCCCCAATTCCAGTTTATCATATTATAAGAATAAGTATTAGGAAACCTCTTTCAGTTATGTTAACATAGCTGACAAAACTTGTGCCATTAACAGAAGAAATACACTCGGCTAGTCGAGTAGCTGGAGCCAATGTTGTTTCTGTCCCAGTGTCAAAGTTCAAGGTTATTATAGTTAATGAAAATACCGTAAAAACTAAAATTAGATGTATAAACAACAAAAAAAAACAACATCTAGTTAACTGAAATTTAAAAAAAAAAAAGTTGATTGGGTGAGAAAAAAACTACTTTGTGAACTTGGAACGTTAACTAAAATCAAATAAATATATAGAGGAGATATCCTAAGTTTTACTATCTGTTACTACGATCAGAATTGTATTACAGCTGCTGCTTTCAAAAACTCATATGTTTTTATTGTAATACCTGTACTGATTTTCCCAAATCTTCCCTTCGACATAGCACAGTCACCATATTATGTTAACTAAAATGAACACTAAAACTAAACTTTTTCAAAGAATAAAAACTAAATTGAAATAAGAGAAACACCTCTGGGAACGACCTGAAACGTAACTGAAAAACAAACAGTCAAAATAAAAAGTAATTAGAAATACCTGAAGCAGGTCTGGATATTGTCACTTTATAAAAATATATATTGATTCGTACAATATTTTGTTTTTTGTTTTTTTTACTAGTCCCGGCTCAGAGAAGAGCAAAGCAGCTTTAAAGAGAACAGAAAGAATGAGGAAAAAACCCTCTAGATTGCCCAAGGAGATGTAAATCCATCATATGTCAGTTTCTAGTCTTCTATTGGCAGCTTTATTAAATTATTTAAGAGCCAAGTCATGTTGGTTTGTCAAAAGAAGGGTACACACTGTTAGATTAACTTCTCAGCTTGAAATAGGTAGTTCCTTTTTTTTTCCAAGAGAATCTTGAGACTACACTAAAACCCATAAAGGCTGGTGTACCAGACTCTTAACCATCCAAGATACAGTTTTCATAACATTGTCAAATAGGTCAGGAGCACAAAGCCTGCATTACCAGTACCATGTTTGCTTCTCGTGTTAGCAAGTTAGAGCAGTCACGCAGCCTGTCTGAGAAGCGCGTGTCAGCACTCTGTACCTAAAGACCCAGAGTGTCAGTTTTTTTTCTCCTTCAAGTGAAACATGCAGCTCTCAGCAAAATCAGTGAAAAAAAAAATCTATTTATAGTCATGTTGTCAACCTAGCAGCACTATAACTGATATTTTTCAGTATAATTTAAAGATGTAGAACATTATGTAGTCATTGTCATACCAGACACACAATGAGGGCTATAATTATATTATCATCGATAAGTTACCAGAAGTTACTGGTGCACTCTTTACTTCTGAGCTGACAGAAGTGTGCAAGCCACATGGCTGCTATGCATAGATAGAAGCTAGGTAGCGAACGTGCACTTGCTGATGTAATCTGCCAATGGAGCACAGGATTGATACCTTGATATATATTTCATAGATGACAAATTTTTATGAACCTTCACTTCATTCTGT
Organism: Hemichromis elongatus; assembly: GCA_015108515.1. Taxonomy (NCBI): domain Eukaryota; kingdom Metazoa; phylum Chordata; class Actinopteri; order Cichliformes; family Cichlidae; genus Hemichromis; species Hemichromis elongatus. The sequence goes on from VUQR01000899.1 coordinate 51,061, forward strand.
TATACACTTTATATGCAGTGTAAGGTTTATCCTACAGCTGCCCAAAATAACAGTATTGGCTTTTACAAACCCCCTTTTTTTAATATATTTGCGTAACGTTAATCCGCCAGCATGTGTGCACACTTTAACAGAAATGATGTGTTTAAAGCTAAAATATAATTATTGTTGTTAACCATGAATTATCAAAGTTTTTGTTTCTCATGAGTTTTTTTTTCTTCTTTTTTTTAATGACGATCCCAAATTACTGTTATTTATTTGCTTTCATTCATGAATTAGTTTTTGTGGTCGAACGTTATATGTCTGATTAATTTTGGGCTTGTATGAGAAGCACCAGCTCAAGTTTGGGTATATTTTGATTGGTCAATTTTAGTTTTATACGTGTTTTTGACAAACTTCTTCATTTTTTTTCTCTCTTTTTGACAGATGTGAAGTGGGAATTTTGCTAAATTACCTCAAACTTTGGAGGGGTGATGTTTATCCGACAGAATGACTTTGGGAACTATATACTTTTGTTGGGACGTAATCTTTCACTCCTCCTGGTGTCTTTAACCTTCTCTTTTCCACTACCTTAACATTTTCTGTTTGTGCTGCAGATACATAAATATTTGACTTCTTTAAGTGCTTTTATTAACCTTATTTAGACTTCGTGCAGCAGGCACAGTGTGCAGGTTGCGTGTTTCGCTCAACAAAATCAATCAAAGTTCATTGTTACCTTATTTTTGCCCCTATTTCATAGGAGCACCCAAATTACCTGCACTTATTTTTATTCGAAGAAGACTTTCTTATTAAAGCATTACATACATTAGTCATTTTCATCATTTATTCAGTTGCTTTTTTTTTCTCTTTCCACTGAAGACTGCGTAAGCCAAAGATGAATTCACTGCTTTAAATTCATCTTGTGTATTTAAATGTCAGCTTCAAGGAACTCAACAGTCGACTGTGAGGATAGATTAAGTGCACTGTAGCCATAGCAACATATAGATTTAAAGATTTTGATAAGCCCATGTTTGACAGCAGAACAGGCCATCACTTCTGGACCATTTGGTTCATGAACTTAAGAGCTTGCATTTTGAAAAGTGTCGTTTTCTGAAGTCTGTACGGTAACAGGGGCTGATTTTTTATTTTTTTTTGTCAGTCTAGAAGACATACGGTGTCTCTGCCATGTGTTTACAGTAAAATGACATAGCTTGCATTGCGCAATTTGCATAAAGGGGACACATCATTTTGATTGCACATATCCCCTCATTTAGATACACTGCGAGTAGCATACCGAGCCAGAGAGTCACCCCTGACATGCCTTAGATCAACCACTGTCATTTGCCTGTCTTCCACTCTCAGTTGGTAAAGCAAACAAACTCTGTCCTCTCCTAATTACTTGCCACTGATCTGTTGCAATGTCTGTTTCTCACCTGCTGTGAACCAGAAGCACATAATTTGAATTGGAAATACCTGGTGAGCACCACTTCTTACTCTTGATTGCTCACCATTCTTTGGCTGTTGTGTTTGCCTGTTGGGGATGTCTCTCAGCCAGAAAAATGGCACAAAGGTGTCAATAGTTGGCTCCGTGATGGCTGTCGGTATACCCCCTTCCGTTTGATTGGGGGTGAATAGGGCCATTAACATCTGAGGCCTACAGTGTGACTCAACTTGGTGGTTGGCTTGATTTAATTTCTGAGTGTCTGGAAGAACTCGTCTGATGAAATGTTTTCCTAAAATAAGCCTAGTTATCTCTTTTATGTGTAAACAGGGCGGCTTCTAGTGGATATATGTGTCAACGACAAGATGACGGTGTCTTCACTCTATGCACTCACTGCCATGTTTTACAATACCTAATAATTATGTAATATGTTACATAATTTCATGTATCATTTTCTTTTCGTCATAATTTTCCCCCCACATATTGCTCACTTGCACAAAACCGTAGGACTTGAATGCAGATAAAACACAAATGTGGCATCTCCAGCGCAATAAGGGGAGGAGGCCGGGAATGCAGAGAAAGTTGTTCTGTGATCTGTTTCAAACTGAGAGTCAAGACTTTTTTCCAGCCTGCTGATGACTGCGTGTGTGTATAGGAAACCAGGGGATGTAAGTGGAGTACTTAAAGAGACAAAAGAAAGCTCATCTCATACATTTAAACAAAGCTGTTCTTTAGCACACAAATAATCACTGGGGCACACCTAGCTGGATTTCCTGGGTAGGTTTATCAGTGATTCACTCAGTGGCACTGTGGGGGGTGGGGGGATTGCTGCTCTAAACTATTGATTTTTATGGGTGATAATGAATGGGTTTTTATTTAGCATCACACTAAATGCATGATGAGTTTCATATCAGAGCATAGCTTTGATGAGCAGCCTTTTTTCTGTGAGAGGGTAAAAGTTTCAGTTTGGGAATCTAAGTTTGATACATTTAAATGCATTTCCATCAGACAGTGTGACTCTAGTGAAACTAACCCCACGCAGTTCTCTGAAGAGGGGGGGGAGGCTCTTTCGCATCCTTTCATTGTTTCTTTGACTTTGGAATATAAATGGGAAAAGGGGGTGACAGGCAGGGGGAAGTACTCTTAAACACAAGAGATATGATGTAGCAAAAAGTGTCTGTACAAATCCTAGAAGAAATACTTTATGAAGCAAGCACATACTTTAAATCTGTTCATTAAACTACTCTTTTAGGCTGTGTGTACTTCGAGGTCTGTGGGTTTAGTAAAACTGGTTGTGCTGTCTGAGACAAAGTTGTGAGTGAGTGGATGTGCTCATAAAGTGAGGTTTACCTAGATTCTTGTCACTATACTCTGGTAATATTTAAAGTGTATGCGCAATACTGAGTAAATGAGTTGTTTGATATTAAGACGAAACTAATAATCTTGCATTTCTCCCTCCCTGTGCTTCTTAAAAATGTCTTCTGTAAATAAGAACAAAGTCGGACTAAAATCCCCATCTTTTACAATGCTGTAGAGCTATTTATACTATTTCAAGGTTGTTCAAATGTATAATGCAGAGACCTAAAATTAAATAAAATGCACACAGTACTTTCTCAAAAACGTCATCATGGCTGCCTTTATTTTAGTGTTTTGCTCTTTTAAAAAGTTTATTTGCTTACTTTTTTTTAAAATAATAAGTGTAAAAACATTATGATCTATATTCTTCCTTTACAGTCACTTTGCATAGATTTGTTTGTGCTGTCTGTCTCACAGAAACCAAAACTCCCGCTTATTTTCTGGAGGAGTTTGAGTCTCCCACAAATTGCGAGAAATTAAAACTCGTTTTTTGTCAAACGAGCCCGTCAAGCCTGAACAGAAACCGAGCAAAATGAATAATAATTCAAGTGCATTGGGGTCACCGGTCAACTCAAGATGCTTATGTTTTTGTGGCCCATTACATATCTCAAACAGAGATATAAGCCATCTCCTGGAGACGATAATAAAATGACCACATTGGTCTGAAGGGATTACACTGTTCTTATATATAAATCCCGCTTCTGTAAGTGTAACCACCGGGTTGTTGGTTGCTTCCCCCCCCCTAGTTTTAACCGTGTCAAGATAATAACAATGTTTCAGTGACTGCGCTGTATTTTGAATGAAATGGTTCTCCCGTCACTCACTGTGACACCGAGTCCGTCTTCTGCCTGAAAACGTGCCGTGATTGGCCCCTGTTCGCCTAGGAATAAACGCCGCGACGCAATTGGCCGACAGCTGTGAAAGGGGTGGGACGGACTGTCAAGATTAGCAAACCGCTGCAGGTAAAAGGAAGGAGCGACAGAAGACAGCCAACGTTTATCTTTGCAAGAAAGCAGTGAGTGCGGTGGAAATGTGACTTTTGTTTTCTTCTCACCTCCGTGCGGCACAACTCTAGCGGCAGCGGGTTTTAGTTTTTTTGGAGTCGGGACGAGAGCACCAACACCTTCGGCGCCTTGGAAGAAAGTGTCGCTGTGTCAACCATCGTTTGGCTCCCGGGCACGCTTTGTAACAACGAGCAACTTGGACAGCTGCGTGTTTTCCATACAGCTATCAACAAAGAATGAAAGCAGGCAAAAGAGGTGAGCGCTACTCGTCTTTTGCCGTGTCCGTTTCTCGCCAGCGGAGTGTCTGCCTACGAGCCACTGCGTGGCTTTTCGCTGTTGACTCTGGCTGGTATGCGGGGTTTTTTGTTGCGAGCAAATGCAGCGTGTGTTTGTGTTGAAATTTGGAGGGACAGCTAGCCAGCTAGTTATCTCTGGAGGCAGGCATGGTGTCCATCTGGCGGAGCGACATGCGGGGAGGCTGTGCGTCCCTGCTCGCCTCCTTTTGTGCCTTCCACATGGCTAACGTACCCGTTTTTCCTCCAGGTTGGTCATATTTTATTTTATGTAAGTAGTGGTTATTTTTTGGTTGTTTTTTTTTAAAGACACCCCAATTTCTCTAACAAAGCGCTCTGTTGTGCATAGTTTGGGTGATCAGATTTGTTTTCTTTTCACGATCTCGGCAGCCTGAGATCGTGACCATGTATTAAAACTTTTTTTTAGGGGTTACTTTTTCACGGTTTTCCAAGGCGACCCCGAGCTGCAGATGCCTACAAAGGTAGAGAGGACATTTTGTAAACACAAGTTGATCAGCGTGATGCTGATGTGACAAGCTGGGCTATCGGAATGAAACCGAACTCAGCCGGCCCTGCACTGAATTGTAATCGCTTGCTGTCAGTGAAATAGTTTTAAGAGTTTTTGTTGCAGATCTTAAAAGGTCCGTGCCGTGAGCCAGTGGAGTTGTAGTATCACGTACGTCACGCCTCTAAAGGGCACTGCGGGGAATGCCTCAAATCTCTGTCAAGCGAAAACTCCTGTTTTTTGTCAGACCCAGTTTGACCACATTAAGGCTGTTTTTGAAGCATCTATCCCATTCATAGAGTCGGGCTGCTTTTATTAATAGTAATAGCTGTTTTATTAACCTCCTTTTATTTTTTTTAGGCAAATAGAGGAATGCAGGTTTGTCAGCTGCTCTAGCAGCTTTCAGTTGAATCGGCTTGAGGTGCTTTGCATTGTCAATAGATTCCTGGGCCACTAGCTACTGTGATGTTGATATGGCCACAATGTCTTTGTGAGGACAGGCGCTGCCCCCGGGGGTCAGGTTTCACCCAGCCCCACAGAAGGACATTTACTGCACTCACTTGCCCACCCCTGGGATCAGGCATGCTCCATTTTGAGGGGAGATTCCCTCCAGTGCCAACCTTTAATGTCTTTTATTATTATTATTATTATTATTATTATTATTTTTATTTTAAGGCATGCACAACACAAAAGCACAAAGCTCTTGTAAATCTGTTTAGTACTAAGTAGTAGCTTAATAATAATAATAAAGTAACTGTACTTGTTTGCTGCTATGTATTAATGCGTTTTTTTTACCTGGTGTCTGAAGAACTGGTTGGATTTTTGTGCCACACCATGCATGAGTCAGATTAAGTGATGGGTAACACCAGAATCGGAATACTTTATAACGACCACCTCCTACAACCCAAGTCAGCCAGGGGTGTAAAAGTCAAAGTGACTGACGTCTTGCCTCCTTTCCCTCAGCTCGCAGCCTCACCGAAGATACTTGCCCGGAGCATGAGGAGCACACCTCAGCGGACAGCGATGATGGCTCCCCGCTCGACCTGTCAGGAAGGGGGCTCTCTGGGAAGCGCCGTCGCCGTGGTAACCTGCCCAAGGAGGCGGTGCAGATTCTCAAGAGCTGGCTGTACGAGCACCGCTTCAACGCCTACCCGTCAGAGCAGGAGAAACAAAGTCTGTCGAGCCAAACCAACCTCACTGTGCTGCAGGTAAGGAGCAGGTTTTCACTTATTGATTTATTCTCTTCACTTGCTAGAGGAGCTTTCATTAGAGACGCAGCTCTGTTTCTGTTTGTAGAAACAAGTGTGACGCGTATTTGGCTGATGTCTGATGGATTGTGCACGTAAATCTAAAAGCACTTACTGCTTTAACAGCTTTACAATTTGATTGTGAACAAGTGAAAGCAAAACAATAGTTGCATGTTAGGGAATGTATGTATTGTACTGCAGAGAATAGCACTTTTCCCAGCCTTCCTTTTTTTACTTTGTTGCATCAGTGGTAGACGCTTCCTCTTTCCCTCCCAACACGTAGGCATGCACAGACAGGCTGCATTAGATAAGGCATTTGTAGATCAGTATGAGGCTGCAGCAGAGTTTCATGTTATGTAGTCAGTTCACTGGAATGCCTTTGGCTGCCTTCTCTGTGGCTCAGCATATTTGAGCTCAAACCTTCATTACTGCCAGCTGTATGGGGGCTCTTACGCCTTGTCTTGTCATGTGGGAGGCTGTACCACTAGAGGGGGTGAGTAGGGCCTTGGCTACAAATTTAGGAGAGGAAATGTTGCTATTTGTGTCAGTTTTCTGACACTTTGATCTTTCTTTAGGTTGGCAAGCAGAAATTTACTATATATTAAATATTGAGTCTTCTCATACCTGAAATCTACAACATTTGTATTTGTTTTCACAGATCTGTAACTGGTTCATCAATGCACGTCGCCGCTTGCTCCCTGACCTGCTTCGCAAGGATGGCAAAGATCCCACCAAGTTTACCATCTCTCGCAAGGTTGGAGGTAAAAATGAGGGGCACTCCTCCAACGGAGGTGGCGTCTCCTTCACAGAAAGCCACTCCTCTCCCAGCCCATTGCTGGAGCGCCAGTCTGTCATTCCTTCTGCCCCCGTTTTTGACCTCGGTGTTCTTGGGAGCACAGCAACAGCAATTCTGACAGGAGCAGGCTACCCTGGTAAGGAGGTATCAGTCCAGGCACTGATGAAGCTAGACACACAGAGTCTGCTAAGGAAAGTAAAAGAACAGGGGGCTTGTTTAGCAAGTCTTGCCGGAAGAAATACAGCAGGTAGCACCACCAATGGGCTCTTCAACACACCTCCACCAACTCCTCCAGATCAGTGCGCTCCCCCGGACTTTAGTGCTTTGCGCCTCCTTGCAGATGTAGCTGCGCTGAAAGCTATAGAGCTTGAAAACGAGATGAAGCTGAAGAGCCAGAATAAACCCACAGAGACTGAACAAGCGGAAACACAGAGCAGCACTTGTAACCGAGAGATAGGCCTCACACCTCCTCCAGAGGACAGCCAACAAGTCATGGATCCTTCCCGGGTGCAGCATCTGATGGAGACAGCCATGACTGTTCCAGCATCGGATGCGACTTCAGGAAAGGATTCAGTGCCTGCGAGCACAGAAGCATCTCTTCCAGTCCCAGCTCCAGTCTTTCTCTCAGCTCCAGGGATATCACCTCTTCATATGAATAAAGTCATCTTTTGTCACATGGAGCAAGATCAGCATCAACTCATTACAGCCCATCTACCAACCATAGTGCCAGTGTCTGCCTTAGTCTTAAACCAGCAAGATCCTCACAAACCAGCTGCTGCTCCAGCCTCACCAGATGCAGGCTCCAGTTCAGTTGCACCTGCGTTGTCCACTACATGTCCTGCAAGTGTGCCAGGCTCACTGCCACCACCAGTCCTTCTGCCAGTCACGAATATATCTTCCGTCTCCGCTGCAAATCACGAGTTAGCCACGAATGTAGCCGTTGTTCCACCCTCCAGAGGAGTACCACTTCAGCTGCCCTGTCCCAGGTCCCCCTCAACTCCAGTTCCAGTAGCATCCCCACTGCCATCTTCAGCTCTCATGTCCTCTGAAGGCCCAGTTTCAAGCCCAGCATCCGCCTCTGCCCAGGTTGCAGCCGCTGGCTCAGTTTTGCCCCAATCTGTCACACCACCTCTAGGTCTCAGTTCCCAGCACACCGCCTCCCAGCAGCCCTCGTCCCTGGGCAGTCCCAGCACAAGTAGCAGTAGTTCGCAGAGGAATTCAGCTCCTGTGCCCCGTGTTTGGAGCATGGTCACCAGGCAAACCCGCTCCCTGGGAAAAACCCCCATCACCACCGTGTGGGGCCCGCTGCACTCGGTGAGTGAAACTGTCAACTAGGAGCTCTTTTTTTTTTTTTTTTTAAATTTATATTTTTTAAAACAAAATCATATTTTTTGTA
>VUQR01000899.1:62916-101948 GCA_015108515.1 Hemichromis elongatus
GTTGAAGTTGCCCTTCTTGTCGATGGGAGCCTCCCGAAATAGCTCGTCCACTTCTTCATCTGTGAAGCGGTCACCCATGGTGGTCAGCAGCTCTCTCAAATGGTCCTCGTGGATCACACCTTGGACGTGGATAATTGAGAGGGGAGTTAATGATCCAAGCCCTGGCAGAGTGAAACAGGATTTGTGCGTGTGTGTGTACAAGATGTGTATCGACCCACCAGATCCCTCCTCATCAAAGCAGGCGAAGGCATTGCGGATGACATCCTCGGGGTCTGTTCCATTGAGCCTCTCTCCAAACATGGTAAGGAACATGGTGAAGTTAATGGGCCCTGGTGCCTCGCTCATCATCCCCTCCAGATATTCATCCGAAGGGTTCTTACCTGAGGAAGGATATCGTCATATGCATCCATCGCTCATGTAGGGATTAGCATCTTGCTGTCTGATGATAAGTAATAATAGGCCCAAACCATCAAGTGTGGATAAACATTTAAGTGTCACATATAGTTTGTTTGTTTAGCCCAGGTTACTACTAGCAACAGACTCATGTCTAGCTATTCTGTATGAGGTCCTTACATACTCAATCCAAGATCCATTTGATTTACAGATTTTCCTGCTTTTTGGAATCCTGTTTTCATAAGTATTTCAAACATTCCTTCCTACTCTTATGTACAATTTGAAGTAGTAATGAGTTCCACCTCAGCACCGCTCTGTAATCACAGTTTTCTGTATATTACTTGATTGACCTTCCATTTGTGTGAATCTCCTTTCTGATGCAAATCCTATTTAACGAGTATGGTGACTAAAACCACACAAGTGTCTTTAATATAATACACTTGGCAACCTTGTTATACTTTATTAAATTTAACAAAGTTTGGACTGATCCCAGATTAGCATGTATCTCATTTGCCCTGGTTCTGTACTGCAATGCACAGCGCGCGGCTACTCGTAATTTTATTTATTTTGATGAAGCACTGGACTCGATCATACTGCCGTAATCAAACTGTGTCAGAACTAATGCATTATTTTTAAGTGTTTTGTCTCTGTTACAGTTACTCTGTTAGACCTCATTTTGGTGTTATTTATATTATATTAATTAACATTTTTTTTTATAAAAAGGCACATTTGACTAGCTAAAGCCTCAGTCTTTTATCTTAATACTGTATACACGTATTCAAAAGGCTGTTCCAGTACTTTGGCACTGAACTTCCACACACTTGGAAAATATTTGACTCCCTGATTTGTTTTTTTGTTTCTCTGTTCTACTGATATTCTTGCCTAAACTTAGACAACAGAAATAACCCTGACATCATCATCATCATCATCTCTGGCCAGCACCAGAACTGCAGTTGTGCCAATCCTGCATTTTTATAATGTGAAAGAAACAATTCCCTCAACTCCTCTTTCTTGGTGAGGAAAGTTCCTCTTAGTGAAGTAAAATGTGACCTGTTTAAAAGGGGGGAGTGGTACGTATTTTGTCACATCTATAAATGTAACACTGTTTACCCAGAGAGGCCAACATGTCATGCAGATCTTCCTTGTCGATGAAACCATCTCTGTTCTGGTCGATCATGTTGAATGCCTCTTTAAACTCCTGAATCTGAGACTGATCAAACATAGCAAAGACATTGGAGGTGGCTCTCTGCGGACGCTTCTTGGTGGTCTTTCCCTTGGCGCGTTTGCTCGACATGGTGGCGTCTGGATCTGGACCTGTGCACATATTTGTAAATGAGATAAAAGTGTGGTAACCCCCAAAGACACATGATACAAAGAGAGTGCAGTCTTTTTACAGTGAATGAATTGTGAATTATTGACGTAATAACGTCACCTTAATGCTACCCAGCTCAAGATGTCGTTCTTCTTTGGGACTCGACCACATTTATCTGCTCCTTTCTTGCACAAACCTGCCTGTCCCTCTGTTCTCCTCATCCTATTGCACGTTGGGTCTAACACAATCAAACGAACACACTCCCGTACACAGACAAATGGAAAATCCCTGCAGACCCTGACACGAGTGACAGGTTTAATTCTGGAAGGAGATTGAGTTAGCTGCTGCTTGTACTGTGAAGACATGTCATTTTCACACTCATCTCAGCACCTGACATTTAGCGAGGCTGTGCTTCCCTCTCTAGGGGAAGTGAGAGAAAGAAATTTATCAGCATGGGGGCAAGGCGAAAAAAAAAAAAACAGAAAGAAAAACCAACCCCCACACACACCACTTAACGTACATAATGCTGTGGTGCTCCACAGCATCGAAGACATTTCCTTATATGGGTTCATGATGATGTGGATAACGGCGTCACACTCCACATAATGTGCCTAGAATTTACATAATTTTTATATCCATCAAACCTTTTAGTGACTTGTGACCATTGTCACCCTGGAAGAGACCCCTCGCATAAGATTTGCCACGTTTCATCACAGGATGTGAAATACTGTCACAGTCAGTGTGTCTACTCTTTGCATCTTGTGCAGCCTGAGAAAACAGACAGAATGTAGTACTGCGTCTGTCCTTCATCCACGTCACGTGATTCTATTAGAATGATCAGAACAATAGCAAAGGAGCATTTCTGTTTATTTTCAACTCTTCTGTTCTAGACATGATACTAGAAGAAACTTCCCAAACATTGACTAATACATCTGGTGTCAAGAAATGCTACCTAACAATGATTACGAAAATAGAAAACCGGTACAATAACTGGCAATTAGCAACACACAGACACACTGTTTGTCCTTTGAGCTTGTGCTGGCTCTCTAAATCGGTTCTCAGTCATCAATAAAACTGAACATGCATACAAAAAAAAATTACACTAGCCTGCCCTTATTTCCACACCAGACAGCAAGTTTTTTGTTATTTGCTCAGATAATCTGGAAAGCTTTTTAGTTTCTCCATACATGAATCTGTTAATAAGTTGGCAAAACTGCTTTAGCATTTGTTTAAATGTGTGTATTTAACATCTCTCTGCAGGAAAAGTGAACACAATTCAGTGTTTGTTTGTTTTTTTTGTTTTTTTTTAAGACAAAATGAACTACAATCCATTTGTTTAGTTGCATACTTTAATGGCCATGTGCATTATTCACTTCTCCAGTTTCACAAAGGTAATGTCTTGGTAACGGTGTCATCAAATTTAGAGGGCGGGGCTAGTCTTAAATTTCTGCCTCTCCTGTGTATTTTGCCAGCATGATTCATAAAAGGCTTCAGAGAAAAACATGTGAAGACAGGTTTGCCTATCTAATTTGTCCTTTATCTTTTTTAAACTAAATATAAAAGGTTCTTCTTCTCTTGAATGCACTGTGATAGAATTTGAATTTTTATTGCCAATGCAAATCAGGATGTCCGACCTAAGCTCTGCCCTGAGTTTCTAAATGGCTAAATAGCTAAGTTGTCCTCAGTAACATTTACATAAAGACATAAAATCCAGATATGGACCTGCATGCTTGGGTTCCCACTATAAATGGTACAGGAAGGGTGTTTATACAACTGTATGCCAAGTGAAGCAGACAGACACAGTTTCTCTCATCCTCTCTTTCATCACAGACACATGTTGGATTAATCCTTCTTTTCATTTGGCTACTGTTTGGCTGCTCTGGTCCCATTGTGTGCCAGAAAAATGAAGAAATCTGGAAGGTGTGCAGTTGGCCCAAAGCCCTCCCATTCTCCGTCTCTCAGTCATTGAGGAAGCTGGAAACAAAACAGTGTATAGCTCTACTTGATGGTTTCAGGAACAGAGGAATTCCTCTGCCTGATTACAACGTCTCCCTCCTGCTTAGATGGTAAAGCCCTCACACAACACAAAACACTTGGATTATGCAGACACTTTGCTTAGGTTTCAAATGAAGTGGCTCAAGCATAAACGGTCCAATGTGAGGCATGCAGTGGAAATCAGTTATTTGTATTGTGGATTCTTGTTTGGCCTCACTGATAGAATGCACGCTGTGTAATGAGAGAGGCAGATTGGTATTTACCTCTACATCGATATGTCTTTGAAATGAGATACATGTAAACTTCTCACAGACTCTGTGATAGTGAGATTATGTCATAGCTCACATTAAGCTGCAAGAAGAGAGAACGTGGTTTCAAGTCCCTCTGCATCTGGTGCTGTAGCAACAGCTAAAAACTCCTGCATCTCCACAGAGTGAATCAACAATGATTCACAAAAAAAAGAAGCTAAAAAACAACTATTTTTGACAGCAACATAAGCATTTGGCTGACGTGTCTCAGCTCAGCTTGTGCTAACAATTGTATTTGTTCTCCGGCTGCCTCGGCTCCTCCATGGACCCTTTTATCCACTGAGGAGTGACAAAGCTTCTCTGTCCCTCTGCCCAACCGGGACAGACACCCACGCTCACATTCTGCTATCATCAAACATTCAGGCTGTCATCCCACAGCCTTACATCAGGTCGTGCAGGTCAATATTACTGAAGCGCAGACCAAGAGGCCAATGGTCAGGAATTCCAAAAGCAAACATAGTGAAGAGAAATCTCATCGCCTATAAAAAGACATCATCAGAGGACTGTATGTGTGTGTGTGTGTAAGACAGTGTGAATGACACGGCTCTAAATGGGTCAGCTGCATACAGAAATTTCCTCTGTTTAATGTGCCGTGGTGTTGACATGGAAGTAAGCACACATCCATACAGTTTATGCACAAATTCAAACTCTGAGATAAACAACATCTTCAGGTTTCTCCCTGCGTTGATCAAGGGATAAAAATTTCCTACTGCTACTTTACCTCCTTTCTAGTTTCTTATTTCAGCAGCTCCCTGTAACTGTATCCTCACTTTCACCCTCGCCACTGACAGATGAGCATTGTACCCAAAAATTTACACATCAAATTCAGTTGTGGCCCACCAAACAACAGCTCCAGAGCTATGTATTCTCTATTTATTCAATCCAGGCTTAAAAACAGCTTTTATTCTCACCTTTCCTTCAGGCAGAAATGTTTGGGAGTACTTCAAACTCCTCTTGTCTGGCCCCGAAACAGCAGTGGGAAGAGAAGCAGGCACTGAAAAGTTTGCTCAAAGAGTCAGACTCCCAGTGGGTCCCTCCCATTTCTATCTCAGCCAATGGAGAGACTGTCCTGTCCTGCACAAAGACATCCCAGGCCAGGCCATTTCTCCATACAAGGCAAAAGAATGCACAAGCTACAGCTTGCTACTGCCACAGACGCTGCTCGGGATGTTTGGAGGAAAAGGGAGAAATGACAGGAACTACGATAAGGCTGCCTTATTTAGAGAAAAGGGCCTAAACATTTAGAGGCTATGCATGGTGGAGCTGTGGAAGCACGGGGAAAGAGAGTTGTGAGCAGATGCAGAGCCGTTTGGGAAAGGAGCGTTTCTTTTGCAAGGCTGTGGGTTTCCTTAAATAGGCAGTGTGACTGGTCACCACAGAGGCCTGACTGCAAAAGAAACACCTTGAATGATGTCATTAAGGCAACGTCTGTTTTGTGGTCGCCCACCCTTGCTCCTGTCCATGAACAATTCTTGCTATGAAGACTAGTCTGACAACCCCTTTTCCTTACGTTTTGACCTTTTCTATCAGGTTGTTGTCTGTGTGTAACATCTTCTTGTTTCTTGTTTGGTGTTGCATAATGATTTAGATTTTTAAAGCTTTTTCAATTAATGTGAGTTTAACATATTAGAGGTTTAAAGGATGGTTTAGTCTTTAAGTGTTGCTGCATTGAAGATAAAGTTATTTGATACAATCAGGTTGGCTAATATAAACAAAACAGCAGACAAAATATTAGGCACAACTGAACTTAAAATGAAGTAGAATAGCTCCATAAACTACAAAATAACTAAAACAAAATAGTTCAATAATGTATAAATTAAGTAAAATTAAAGGGATCAGGGAAATAGAAAAACGAAGTAAATTAAAGTAATAATCAAAATAAAATACAATAGTATGCTATTTAAAAAGTGGACTATAATACAATAAGGAGCTCAGTAGGTTGTGTTACCAAGTGTTAATAAAATAACAATATTCTGCATATACATTTATTATCTGTTTGGGGGATTTATCAACTTAACATAATCTACTTTCATTTGTTGTTTTGCAATCTTTTTTTCTATTTTTTAAAATCATTATATATTTAAGTATTAATTTCTGTATTTAGGATAAAAATTACAGACTGCTTATTTTAAAGCTTGAACATATGAATGATTTCAGACAGACTGAGGCTGTTCAATGAATCTCAGTGCAGGTCCATGGATGTCCTCTGCTGGACCAATCTAGTCATGATCTCCGAAATGTTTAAAAGCCACGTATGAATTGTGTCAATTCATTTATGAAGATGTCAATAACAGATGTGGAAATTCATTAATTAATTGTAGTTTATCATAAAAATTAAAATATTACTTTTTAAAAAGTAATCCGCCCGTTTTGTTAGGCGCTTATCGGTAAACGGTTGGAAACTATCCCCAGCATATGCTTATATCTATCTATCTATCTATATATATATATATATATATATTCTATCCTGTACTTTTCAGGCCCTTAACTTTAGTAAAGTAGCAGTTTTGTGAACATCTGAGAAGTATTTAGGCTAAACAGGTATAGACCTTTACCTGCAACTGCTCAGATGATAATTTAATTTAAATAACTATATAAACGTAACATTTCATAATGGATTTGGGTGAAACTTTGGGTGAAGCTTCCAAGATTTTGACATTTTGTGAGACTGATTTTAAAAAAAATAAAATCGTTTCCCTAATGAGCACCAAGATAATAATGGACTATTTACAGATGCCATCCTTTTGATAAATGACTGTACATACAATACCTGCTCATTTATTACTACGCTGACAAATGAAATCCCCAAAGAATACATTCAACGCAGATGCCTTTGTTTACCATTCAAAATTGGAGGCGGGTCATTTTTTCTTTTCCAGTTTTCTCATTGGCTGTTTGTTCGCTTGGGTCGTACATGCGCACGCGCACTGGTATACTAAGCTGGATGGATGGCTGGCTTGTCAATCTAAATTGCAACACAAAAGGTAATCTACTGCCTTTAAAACCTTACTTCTAGAGAAGTTAGAAAGCATGAAGCCTCTGTAATAGACGTAGCTGTCGAGGGAGATGTCAAACAGCCAGTTTAGTGAGTTTGTGAAACTGTTTTGTGCTGTGAAACTGAGACACATCGCTTCACAAGTTAAGTCCTAATGATGGCTCATTGCTGAATTCCCGGTCAAGTTAAATTAAGGTGGGTAAAGTACTTCACAGCAACGGTAAGAGTATAAGAGTATTTTTATATTTGAAGTTTTAGGAAACGTGTTTCTCAATAGTTTTAGTGGCTGGACTGTACCAAGACACCTTTGCGGAAGTTGTTTGACTTAGGGGTGTACCTCCATCTAACTAAATGTGTCATCTAACAAACATCTAACACGTCGGTATATAAAAATCGTTTTTTGTTGGGTTAGAAAAGTAAATCGCGTTCAGAAGCATTCAACTATTTACGTCATATGTTAAGGTTCCCCTTATGCGACTGATTTGAGCGAATCTGTGATAATGGTGCTAATATTATGCAATCATAAAATCTGACGTAATGGATGTTTCACAGCTACACTGAATAGAAAAGATGACACATGTGTTAGACTAATGTGCAATAGGGTGAGGCAACATCGATGTCTGCTCCTGAGAGGTAGCAAAGGTCAGTAAAAGCAAAAGAAAGAACAAACTAATGGAAAACTGATGAAATCATGTGTGAACAGCTGTGGGTGTGATAATTAGTTGATTTTGAAGTTAGGAATCTGCAGTTTTGGACTGATGGACAAACAAATTAAGACATTAAAGTAACCACGGCTTCTTATGAACTAAAGATAGCTTCTGTGAATGGAAGATGACATTTCCTTTGAGGTAAGTTATTCCTCAGTAATGAGGCATTAACGGTAGTGATTCTTTATAATATACAGTCTTTTACTTAAGGGATGAGTATAGGAAGCTTATGAATGGATAAGAAGCACTATGAACTGCAGATCAGGTATTTGACCCAAGTATAGCACCTTTAACTTTTTTCCTCACTATGTGATGGCACTTTCAGTTTCGAGGTATTAACTAGTACAAAACTCACGCCCCAAAAAACCTAATGTGCAAAAATAGGCGTAGCACACATCTGAACAAATTAGCACAGGGTGGAGAGTCGTCTTTTTCCCCTTAGGCCTACCTCTTTGCCTCCACAGGGAGAACAGGCAGTGTGGTTCTTTCAGATTTGCAAATCGTTTGCTTGAGTTCTTTCAAAGTGATCTGGGGTTATGAAGGGCTTTCCAGTGCTGTCAGAGCATGGCTGCTGGAGAGTCCCCTCATCTCTGATGGGCCAGAGAGCTGTGGTCATTCCCAGAAACTGTGCGGCCGAGCAGTTCACGCGCGTGAGCGGTTTTATTCCACGCGTCTGTGAATAGCCTGTCCGACCCTTTTAGAAAGTGCTGGTCTGGCTGTCATGTGCACAACTAGTGGGGAAGTATGAATTCAGTGTGACAGGAGGGAGTGTGTGTGTTTTGGTGTGTGCTTGGGAAATTGTATAAGATAGAGGAAGCAATAGTGTGAGTGAATATACTAGGACTCTCTCACAGATTGCTATTTTTTTTGCTTTCAACCTCAGAGCTGACAGGACTGGATTGCTGTCATCGCTGATGATTAGTGGTAGAAGCGGAGGGTCTGATTCAACTTAGCTAGTAATAACTGACTGCTCAAACTTTTGCACAGTTAAGAAAATGTAGCCTGACAAAAGTGGGGGGGGTGGTTTAGTGACCTCAAGAGGAAGCCGAGCGCTCTGGGTGATCATAGCTGACTGGTTGCTCAGGTGGACATGGAGGTAAAGTGACTTGACAAAGTTTCTTAGTTCCTGCTGTTGGAGAAGTATGGCAGACTGGAGATCTGGGAAACACAGCCTGGCGCTGAGGGGTCGTCTGCATCCTTCTCTGTGGGTAAGACATGAGATTAGCATAATGTGAAATTTAGATGGGTAATAGACAGGTGCAGCAGTTTGCTACATAAGTGGGTGTTCTGTTGATTTTTTTTTTTGTCCTTTCTCTTATCGGTTCTCAGTTTTAAAATCATAGAAAAAGTCTGGTTGGGGGAATTTTTGATAATATCAGGAATATGAGTTTGCTGGATCCTCACACATCTTGACCTTTGTGATCTATTTCTGTTACTTTAAGTTAACATTAAAAGCATCACAAGCTGTACAGAGCTGTATTAAGTTATAGAGCATTAGGCATGTTGTTTAGCTTTATCCCTAAGTTGCTATTTTTGCCCTTCGTTTTATTACATTATTACTTTGCCACAGGATCAAATACGGCACTTTAGAGATTAGCTATTAAAACGGGGTGGGCATCAACAGGCTTTGATGCCTGTCTTTGAAGATGTAATGTATTAACATCACTAGGGCTTGTAAGACCAATTTACTGATCCCACAGGAGACAGTTTCCCAGAACAGCGATGTTGATGGTGGCAGAAACCAAGTCAGAGCTGTTTAAGTTCATCTTGCCAAAGTTTGGATTCCTTTCCGCTTATTGTCACACATGTTAGAGCCTGTTGCAGAGAAAATCACATATAATGGGTTTTTACATGTGACCATCATGACCAGACATAAAAATGACTCCAGTGGTTCCCTTTTGTTTCCCTCACATCTGCGTACAGTCGTGATAAAAAGAAAGTAAACCCTCTTTCAGTTCTAAGGTTCGGGAAATAAATAGGCCTTTATTGGGGCTTAAAATGAGGTTAATACATTCTCAGATGAACAACAAAACATAAAATATATCAAGCAGTGTGTGAAAAGCTAAGTATGCACCATGATTCAGTAGCTTACTAAACCCTGCTTAGTACCAATGGCTTGAAGTAATCATTTTCTGTTTGACTTTATCAGTTTGCCACATTGTTGTGAAAAGGTTTTGGCCTTCTCCTCCTTACAGTGCTATTTCAGTTCACTGAGATTTGTTTGCATTTGTTAATGCAAAGCAGAATATTTATGTTTGTGTTGGCGCTCCTAAGCATTTCTTTGAGGTTGAGTTCTGGACTTTGATTGGACCACTGGTTCTTTTCATTCTGTTGTAGATTTCTTGGTGTCCTTGGGCTCATTTGACATGGGAATATATTGGTACAAAGAGGAGTTTACGGTCACCGCTGTTACTGTAAAGTGTTCGAATCCTGTGGCTGCAAGGAAAGGCCAAAATCAGCTGGTGTCAGGGTGTTTGTGCTGATATGCTGTGTTTGGTTTTCACCAAACGTGGTGCTGTGCATTACAGGCAAACATCTCCACCTCGGTCTAAACTGTCCAAAGGACTTTGTTCCAGAAGGTCTGTCGCTTGTTCAGATACAACGTTGCAAACATAATTTGTGCTGCCATGTTTGTTTTTACCAAGAAGAGGCTTTCTTCTTGCAACCCTTCCAAACAAGTCATACATGTTTAGTCTTTTTCTAACTGTACTGTCATGAACCTTAATATTTAACATGCTAACAGAGGCCTGCAGAGTCTGAAGTGAAAATAGCGAAAATGAAAATGAAGCTCTTGGGGTTTTTTTTGTAGTTTCTCTGAGCGTTGCGTGATGTGACCTTTGGGGGAAATTGCTTGGATGCCCACTTCTGGGAAGATTGGCAGCTGTCTTTGTGTTCCACTTGTGAATAATCTTTTTCACTGTAGAATGATGGAGCAGGATTGGTTTGGAAGCGGCCTTTTAACCTCTCTCAGACTGATGGGCAGCAGCAGTCGCTCTAAGATCAGTGCCGATGTCTTTGCGCCTTGGCATTGTTTTAACACACACAAATTTAATTGTAAAAACTGCCGAGGACCTCTGTTATGTCCTGATAGGTAAAACCTTAAAACTGAGTAAGGGATGAAGCTTCTTTTAATGTAGCATTTACAAGTTGTCAGCTGTTAAACTTTAGCCAATCATTCAAAGGACACCCCTGTGTTTTAGAGCTATCTTACATTTAACAGTTTTTAAAAAAAATCTGCGAGCAATGTAACTGGTTACATAACTACTGTGCTGACATAAAATGTACATGTTGATAATATAGTACAGGCTGAAAATGTTTCCCTGAATTTTAACTTTTAATTATTTTATTGACTATAGGATGTATGGCTGTGCTGGCTTTTGCCTGCTATACTTGCTGCTGAAAATGTTAAACAAAACAAGAATTAAAGGTCAAAGTGCAGACTACAGACAATTCAAATTGCAGAGTCGACACTATTTTTTTTATTTTTTTTATTTTGTTGGTGTCATGTGACACATGGTCTCCCTGGTTCTCACTTCTTCCTTTTTGTTTCTAGTCCCAAACCATGAATATTGTGGGCCAGCTAGCGGAGACGGTGTTTGTGACGGTAAAGGAGCTGTACAGCGGCCTCAACCCGGCCACTCTCACAGGAGGGATCGACGTCATCGTAGTGCGACAGCCCGATGGGTCTTTCCAGTGTTCCCCCTTTCACGTCCGCTTCGGCAAGCTCGGTGTGCTGCGCTCCAAGGAGAAAATTGTTAGTGTTTTGGAATATTTGTGTCATTCCAATTTCAGCATGGTCGACTTCCTGTTGTCCCTGTGATAAGTGCATTGTTTATTGTGATTATAGGTGGACATCGAGATAAATGGAGAATCTGTGGATCTGCACATGAAGCTGGGTGACAATGGAGAAGCTTTTTTTGTGGAGGAAAATGAAAATATGAAGGTGACCGCCATAACTGGTTGCTGATTTAAACTCAGCAAATCAATTTTTTTTAAATTGCTAGCTTTTATATTCATTTTAAGTTTGTTCTATTGCTTATTTATTTCTGTCTCAGGTGCCAGCCCATCTGTGCACCTCGCCAATACCTCTTGATGTCCCAGACGTAATGGAGGAGACCACTGAGGGCTCCTCCATAACTGGGTCCTGTTCCCGCAAGAAGAAACGGCGGCGGAAACGCGCGCGCTCCGAATCTCACCTCAAAGAAGAGATCTGCTCCTCGTCGGATGAGAGAGAAAGTGATCATGCTCAACAGGAGTGCACTCCTTCAGAGGAGCTTGCCACAACATTGCAACTCTGGTAACTTATCACACAAAAAATAAATAAATAAAATGTAGTAGAGAATAGAAGAATTCACTCCTTTAAGATCCCTTTAAAAAAATCATTCAGTCTTTTAGAACTTGGATGGTTTTGGTTTATGACGGTTAATCCTTAAGATGCTTGTGGAAAAGGGATTTCTCCTAGCTTCAGCTGAAAGATGACTGATATTAGTGTTAATGTTAATTCGCTGTTTGAGGCAACGTTTGTGTAGCAAGTTTATAGTCGTGAGTTTAAGACTGCATGCTTGAAGGAGGTTTTATTGTTCCTTTATGTTAGCAAGTTTGGTTAAACCTGATATGGAATTTAAACATGTCATCCGTCTTTAAACGTTGTGTGCAGGACCAAACCTGCCAGAACAAAATAATGAGCACAATGCAGCTTGGAAACTCCACGGAGCTGCGATGATGAATTTCAGTTGAACTGTCAATACAGGCAACCCAAGGGAGTTTGTCTAAAACAACGGTCTACTGGAGCTGTAATGATGGTTTAGGTTTGAAACAGTATTTTATGTTAAGTGTGTGTGTCTGTGTGTTTGTGTGTCAAAGTAAATCGGTGTACTATTCGTTGTCTGAGGAGGCAAATGAAGGTCCTGGGGCCACGCAGACCAGAGAGACTCATCCACATTCAGATGGAGAGCAGTCACCTTCAGAAAAGTGAGAAAAGTCCATTAAATGACTAATCATATTCATTTGTTTGCATCAAGTGGCTTCTTATATCATCACTTTTTCCTGTCTTGTAATTATTGATCCTTCTCCTCTGTCTTTGTACTTTGCTGCAGTGTATTCTTCAGTCGCTCGTCTTCTCCTAAGAGCGACTCTGAACTCCTGTTTAAAACTCAAGAGTCGCCCGGTCCTCCGATTCAGTGGAACTGGGGACGCCTTCCCACGGTGGGGCGACATATGCTGACACATGCAAATGTGTACTATCTGTTGAGCGCCCGTGCTGTCGTTGCTGACTGCCTGTCTCATATTTCTTATCCCGCTCTCCCTCTCATAGCTGTGTCAACCAGAGAAGACGGCAGTGGATTCACAGGGCGGTTCTTCTTCCGACAATTTTCATTTCCGCACCATTAAAAGACAAGACTCCTTTGACACGGGCTACGATCCTGTGATTAGCTGTGGGACAGTGGGCAGCGTCACTGTGGTGAAACCACAGCCTCTGACTCAAGTGCTTGATTTAGGTGGGCCCAACATGCAAACCATTGCTTTATCCAAGGAAAACACTCACATTTCCATGTCTGCCTCCAGTGAGGTCTTCAGGTCTTGTGCCTTATCGATGGATATGCCTCATGCTTCTGAGGCTGCAATGGAACAGGAGCAGAACAGAGACCTATCTTCTAATTCAGTCAGCAAATGCACTGATTCCCTTACTAATACAGGAAGCACACTGACTGTTGTTAGCCCAGTTAGCCCTGAAAATGAAAGTAGTACAGTCAAAGTGGCCACACCAAGCAAGGCACAAAAACAACTTATTAAAGACAGCACGGACCTAGAAACAAGTCCAAGTTGTCCAAAATCCTCGAATGCACAACATCAGGTAGTGATATCGGACCAAAGTGAGCAGAGTTACAGCAGTAGGGCTCCTGTGAGTGAAGGGGACAGTGGAATCGATCCTTCCCCTGAGGGAGGGGAAGAGAACGGTGTATTTAGAGGGAGCGAGGGATCAGCAGGAGGTTCTCCAAGAACTGAAGCGACAGACGCTGGGGTCAGCCTGGCCGCTGCAGAGACATCGGCAGCATCTTCTAAAGCAGAGCAACAGGATAAGATCACAGGTGAAGCATTTCTCTAAGCATTCCTGCTGCTTTAGGCATTACTCCAGCCTCATTTTGTACTCGGTGTACAGCGTGTCAGTGTTAATGTATCAACTGGTCACAGGTAAACGTAATCACCACCTAGGACCAACAGATATTTACCTGGATGACCTGACCACACTGGACCCGGAGGTGGCCGCACTTTATTTCCCCAAAAGGTGAGACGTCACATTAAGGTTCCTTCGTTATTATCACTGAGCTCGTTCTTCCAATGTTCATTATTGAAAGTGATAAAAGAATGAAATTGAAAGGAACATACAGTCATCCATAATAAACAATCATGCAGTAGTTGTGCTCTATTATTTATTAATTGTTGTCTATTTATTAAGAAACGTTAACTTACCTAAAGTCCCTGTGTTTCCTGAAGCGAGGGAGCGTTTCAGAACGGTGCAGAGCAGGGCTCCCGTTCAGGAAGCCAGTCGCCTCAATCAGTGGGCAGTGGGGCAATGGACAGTGGCGCTGAGTACCTGTCAGATAACACCTCCTACAACATGGATGTCAGCATGTCCCTTTGCGGACGAGAAGGCAACACCAGCCAGATCACGAAAGGTAAGTGCGGTTAAACTGCTGCTGATGCCTGCAGTGTGTCTGCCGGTGAAGTGAAATTAGTTCCTGCATTTCTTCTTTTTTTTAGAAAAGTTTATGGAGCACCTCGTGACATACCAGGATTTTGTCAAGAATCCAGGAATCATTGAGGATCCAAGTCTTGTCATATGCATAGACTGCAAGTATGATTCTAAAAAATATATAATAATGTATCTCTAAAGTCACAACTATGTTATTACTCCAGCAAGTTTATATCCATGACTCTTCTCACAGCTATTACAACTGGGCAGTGGCTGCTCCAATGGTCTTGTCAATGATGTCCTTTCAAAAAAACCTACCAAAGGTATTTTATTGTGTTAAATCTAAACCACAAAAATGTAGATGCATCCTTTACATTCCGGTACATTTTTTATATTTTATTTATAAAACAGATAATCACAACAGAAGGAATATATTTGTCTTTTTTTTCCATAGAGTACAATAGAGCAACTGGTGAAAGACAAGATGCCCAAAAAATCTGGACGCTGGTGGTTCTCCTGGAGAAGGAGAGACATGGACAACAGCCAGGTAAGATGCTCAGAAACTCAACACAGGTGTTTTTTTTATTAGGTTTTGACAGTAACACAGAAGAACAGACACACTGCTTGTTTGGACCTGCAGAAATTAAACATAATGACATGTGAGGACGCTGCCATGTCAGCATTTTTTGTTTTTAATGCTCAACTCAGATATCAGCTCGGATAAAATGATGCCAATGTTCGTGGGTTTGTTGTTGTTTTTTTTTTGTCACAGCAAAAAAACTCAAAGGAGGAGCGAGAGGAGCCACTGGCAAGTGTTTCTTCCACAGTAAAGTAAGCCCCCTTTAATCACAGTAACTACCATTGTTGCATTGAAAAATGTCTTCCAGAGTTGTCTTTGTTTTGCTAGGTGTAAAAACATTTTTTTTTTTTAAAAAGAAAGACTTTCATATTCAAATTCATTAGCCTTATCTTTCTATATCAGATTTCATTCATACGTCACAGATTTTACAGGAATTATCTCTAAACTGTAGCAACAAGACGAGTGCTTTTCCTTTGTGTTGTTAAATGTTAAACGTGCCTTTTTGCTGTGTTCTTTTGAGTGTGGCTGGCAGCTATCCAAAGCTTCTGTACATGTTCTCAAGTTTTTAACATTACTATAGACTCAAAGCAAACAAAGGGTTGTTGTCTGTAACAGCCTCTGCATGTCCTCCAACTCTGTGTAAACAGTCCATTGCCCCAAAAAATTAGACACAACATATTAATATTGTTTCTTCAGAGCAACGTTGGATGACGTGGACAGTGATGAGGCAGCGGGCCTTGGACGAACAGCTGTCATTTCTTCCAGTGTGTCAACAGAAAGCCTCAACACGGCTCAGTCTGTCAGCCCGACGTACCGCAAATCATTACGTCTGACGTCTAAACAAATAGTAAGAGATAAATACGCATACGTGTTCGTGCACCTCGGTAAATTCTAATGTATCACATCAGTTTATGTTAAGATGTATTTAACTGTCCTCCCTCATACCCAGGAGCGTTTAAATCTGCATGAAGGGGCTAACAAGGTGGTGTTCAGTGTGACCACACAATACCAGGGCACCTGTCGCTGTGAGGCTGCTATCTACCTGTGGAACTGGGACGATCGTGTGATCATATCTGACATAGATGGCACCATCACCAAGTAAGAGCGATATGATTTCATGCAAAATGATAGCGTCTTAGATTAACAAACAGCTACGGGCACAAATTAATATACACTCCTATTTCCCCAGAAAGATTTACAGCGGTCTGCATCTGTCTGTTTCTTTTTCTTTCTTTTTTAATCAGCCTCATTCTTTTGCAGTTTGAGCAGTCTTGTGTTTTGGTCTCCCGCAGGTCTGACGCTCTCGGTCATATCCTACCTCGGCTTGGAAAAGACTGGACGCACAAAGGCATCGCCAAACTCTATCACAAAATACACGAGTATGTGAAATTGAAATATTACGATATTTAATATCGTACCTGTGGTTTAACCATTACAGAAACATACAAAAATAATTTGGGAGATTACCAATAATGATAATTTAGGGCAGCTGTGAGATGAACCGTACATTGCTGTGTAGTCTAACACATTTTTAAGCACTGCAGATAAATTAATTTCACATTAAAGTAAAAATAAATATGACTGTCACTTTCTTTGCAGAAACGGCTACAAGTTCCTGTACTGTTCAGCACGAGCTATAGGTATGGCTGCTATTACCAAAGACTATCTGCAGTGGGTCAATGACAAAGGTACCGTCCTCCCCAAGGGCCCTGTACTGCTGGCTCCCAGCAGCCTTTTTTCAGCCTTGCACAGGTACATAATATTCGTACTGAACTATTAAACAGAAAAGATATGTAGTATGGAGCTGCTTAAAAATGAAAATAAACAGTTTTTTATGTATTGCTGACCTCTTGTGGCCAAATTGGAAATTGCTCAGCTATTGCCGAAGACACAAAAATGTATGAAAGGGGACAATCAGTTGAACAGATGTGTATTTTAACTGTAAAACATGTGTGCAGAGAGGTGATTGAGAAGAAACCGGAGGTGTTTAAAGTCGCCTGCCTCGGTGACATCAGGGACTTGTTCAACCCGCACAGACAGCCTTTCTACGCAGCATTCGGCAACAGGACTAATGTAAGCAATGCTACGGGGCGGCTTTTAGCACAGCCGTGCATCAAACCAACAAGTGTATTTGAAGATTTAAGTTAATTTTAAGTTTCCCAGCTGTTAAGCTGCTTGTCTGGGGGTTATTTTAACCCCTGGCACAAGCTTGGGTTTGTATATCAGTGCAAGACATGTAGAATTAAACTATGAGAAATATAGTTGTAAAGTGTTGTTTGTGGAAATGAATAAAACATTGGATAACGATTTATAATTATTGATTTGTGCTCCAATGGCACAGTTTGGCGTACATAAATGCTGCAAAGGTTTAGAGAAGATTAACCTTAGACTCCTGTCTGTTGCTGCCTGGACTTTTACAGGATGCGTACGCCTATAAGCAGGTTGGAGTGACTGAAAGCAGGATATTTACCGTCAACCCAAAAGGAGAGCTCATCCAGGAGAAGACTAAAGGCAACAAGTCTTCGTAAGTATGCAGGAGACAAGTGATGGGAAAGTACATTGTTGAAAAGCAGTACTAGATACAGGACTTGTTACACATGTTTTATTAGACCATACAAATCCAAGCAATAGTTAAAAAGCATAGTTTTTTGCTCTTTAGGGGATGAGGAGCATAAACTTAAAAGAACAAAGCTGGAAAATCAATCCATAACAGACTAAAAACTAAATGTAACCAAAGAGCTGTGTCTAGCGGTGATCTGGGTTTGATGGACCAGTGGTTAAAAATTCTTTGGCATTCTTTAAAATATTGTTATTTTTCGCTCTTTTAGCGCTACAGCTTTTTCATGGACTGCTTAAGAACTAGAGTTACGATGCCTGTGATAATCTTTCTCTGGCTTATGACGACGAGTACACATCTCCTTTTACATTACAGCTGATTTTAAGCAAGATTGTTTTTAAAAAAACAAAACAACATTGTTTAAAAACAAAGATTTAGATTTTTTCAAACCTATAATTGAAGTTTAAGTGACTAATACAATATTTCTCCATGCAGGAGCACTGCTTTCAGAACATGACTGCAATCTTTAATGGGAACATTTTTTTCAGATGCTCTTGCCTTCCATAAATAAATATTAATGGTGCTCTCATTCGTGTGTGTACAATCCTTTATGTTTTGCAGGTACAGCCACCTCAGTGAGTTGGTGGAGCATTTCTTCCCCTTGCGTCCTTCCGAGGGCAGAACGTCCTCTGGTCTTGACTGTCCTGACTACAGTAGCTTTTCCTATTGGAAGGAGCCTCTACCAGAGCTGGACCTGGATTCACTACTGTAGACACACAGTGCCAAACCCATACACAAAACACACACAAGTTACGGCGAGCGCATATATTCCCGGGTTTTTTTCACCGGCTTGGGTGACTGTTGCCTTTGCCAACTGGAGCCACTGAAAAAAACTGAAACATAAAGAGAGCGCTCTCTCATCTTCTGCTGCACTCAAAGGTGGAGCCCAATCAATGCACTCCTGACTGTGGCTGTTTATTTTGCTGTTTGTGTGTTATACTACAATCAATATGCTACAACTGGAAAACATATGCCTTTGAACTGTTTTGAGCTTGTCGTTAGTGTGTGTACCAGTGTTACAGCAGCACAAAAATGTAATATTTAAATATTGGCCCGACAACTCAGACATCAGCTATGAACGTTTACAGAAATAAAACTGAACTTGATTAGATGTGTGATGCCTAAACCTTCCAAAACTTTAATTTAAATGTGTTGTCCTTCATTGTAAGAAGATTGGACAGAATTTCTGACTGTGTGCTGCTGACAGCAGAAAATGTTTTGGGATTTGAGTGTTTGGGTGTAGATTGCAGCTACATGTGCTGAGAAATCAAATATAGATTCAAGATATGTTTAAAATGCTTTATTTGAGAGTTGGTTTCTATTCGTTTGGATGTAACTGGTGTTTGTACACTACATGACTGAGAGTGCCTGAGACCTACAACGACTTACATTTCAGCTGAGCGGGCAGCCGTCCCATTTCATTTGCACATCTTTTGTCCTCCAACTGTGTGGCAATGCATTGAAGCTGAGGATAAAGCTGTTACTGTTTAGACCAAGTATGCAGAAATACGCATGTTCTCATTTGTTCCTAATGATTTGTTTGACTTCAGTTTAAAAGATTAAATATTGCAAGAGTGAAGTTAAACTGCCAGCTGGGATTTCTTAACTGTGCATTAATATCTGCAACAAAATATCCTGTAATCGAATAAAGAGCTAACAAATTCTATTGGTAGCTGCGGTTTTATTAGCTCCACGTGGGTAAGTGACGGCGTCAGTGTTTGCTGACGGCTAAGAGGGTTACAGCGAACCTCTGCGCAGGGCGTTTTCTAGACGCACCTGCCAGAGAAGAAGCGACACAAAACATTACAGTTCCTTCAGGTAAGTCTTTAAAGCCGGATGTTATGTTTTTTGTTTGTTTTTTTAAATAAATAATTACATATTTCCGAAAGGGTGCTTACGCTTTATACGACGCCCCAGAAATGTATGGCTTCAAAGGCTTTTGAAGGACAATCGTGCAATGTGTGATTTAATAAGAAGTGGGCTCATTTTCTTTGTTCTCACCCTAGCAGGAAGTTGTTCATCGACGTTCATGTGAAGGAAAGTAACCGTTGGATTCCGCTGGCGTTCTATTGTCGGGAAAGCGAAACTTAGCCAACAGGTTAACAGTCTTCTTACCAGCTACCAGCTAGTTTCCCCTTTTATGGCCGTGACTACAAGTTTTCATTTACAGCAGGTATCATTTGATGCATCCGGTGACGATGCTGACGTGTGGTTTATTGTTATCTTCAGTTCACTTTAACTTTAAGTTGCCTTTTGTTGTGCTTAGTCACTGGTGTTGTTAATAACTTCCGGATTTTACTACTGTAAGGAAATATATTCTGTATTTGAACTATGTGAGACATGGGGGACAATGAAGACTTTACCAGTTATGGAGAAATGGCTAATTGTCATTTTATTGTAATGCATTTCAGAAAACTGTAATTTCTAATGAAAAAAAAAACAACTCGTGGTTTGTGCGTCTGTGCTATCGGCTGTGCAGTTTCCATTAAATGTTGTGTTTGCTGTTTTCAGCTCATCTCAACCCTATCTAAAAAAGAAGCACATTTTTAAAGTTGATATTGCCCAACTACATTATGCATAAAACCCCCAGACCATGAAAATCAAACCAGGTTAAACCTTAGGGAATCTGAGAAAATAAATATTTATTAGTTATACATTACTTTTTATTGTAGATCATGACAAAAACGTAGCAGGAATATAAGTAACAGCACTGCAAATCAGTGTTATTGTTGCACATATTTTTCATGTAGCGATTCTAACTGTAAATCTTATCATTAATGTCAAGGCCATGGTTCTGTAAATTATGTCTACCCATGACATTAGCAAGCGCCTCACTCGTGTCCTCTCCCCTGTGTTTTGTTTTAATAGGTGTTTTTCTCCTCTGCCAGGTGAAATAGACTTTATTTTAATGCATATGTAAAACTTGGTTGGTTTGGAGTTTGGTCATTAAGAAGACAGAACCTAAAGAGCTTGATATTTAATCACACTCAACATTTGTTTCTTTCTACTGTATTTGCATTAGGTCTGGACTGCTGCCAGACCAGTTCAGCAACAAACTGCTGTAATGCATGAACGAAGTGTGTTGACACTCCAGTTAATGAGCACTCCTTCTGTCTGGCAGCATATATTGTTCTAAAACATCTATAAAGTCATTCATCATTAATGGTGCCTTCAGAGATATGTGTGCTGCCCTCGTCATGCTGATGCTCCCACATACCGGCACAGATGCTTAATTTTGAATTGTGTGCCAGCAAGCTGATTGGAGCTGGTTTCTCAAACACTTTTAGAACCATTTCATCCGGTTGTAGTTTACATTTTACTCTGAATTTTCTCTTAAATTAAAATAACAAAAATGAAGCAGATCCCTCTTTTCAGTAACAAGAACGAGTGGACCATGATCATTTTTAACTTGCATATGTAAAAGCAATATTTTTAGATAATAAAAAGTATTGTAAAATGATCTGTGGTTCATACATGGAGTTATATGTGCATTCATGTGAAAGCCCTTTTTGATATTCAGTGTAAACCCTAGCAAACAATTACATTAATTGTGTATTGTGAATTACCTACTATTGCAATTGTTTACCCTAAGTTGTCTTTTTTCTTTTTTTTCAGCACCTGTCATCATGTATGAGAGCGAGAATGAAGAGGCTTTGGCTTTGGAGCTGACATGTCCCATTTGTCTGCAACTATTCTTTGAGCCAGTTTCTCTTCCTTGTGGTCATTTCTACTGCTTTCCCTGCCTTGAGACCATGGACAAAGGTCTTGACTATCACAACTGCCCCGAGTGTCATTCTGAGTATCAGGGATCTGCTGCTCTTGTGAAGAATTTCAAAATGCGTAGTATTGTAGAAACCTACAAAGCCACTGCTGGGAAAATCCTACCCCCTGCTGATGACAGCTATGTAACAGTCAAGAGCGACCATAGCTCTGTCACAGAGGAATCTGAAGCCGAATATCACCAAGTGCAAGAAAAAGCTGGAGAGCTCCAAGAAGAGAGCGAAGAATGCAAAGCAAAGGATGGGTTTCAAATTGGGTCTGGATCCACAGAGCATTCCTTTTCAATGGATCAGGAAAAAGGTGGTGGCAGAGGCGAAATAGAACTGGCTGAACCTAAGTTTAAACTGGCGTCGCAAGTGACTGAGCTGAACCTCAAGTTGGAGATGGCAGAGGGTGTCCTGAGAAAGGAAAAGGAATTGGAGTTAGAGGTGACCACTGCTAGTGGTCGGCTGAGAGAGAAAGCAACCGGCCTGTTAGGGAAGATAAAGGAGCTGTCGCAGAACTACATCGAGGGAGTGACACAGATGATTGAAGAACAGTTAGGTCCACCTGAGGCTATCATATGCTCTCGGGTCAGTCAGGCCTCTGAGCTGACCGAGCAGCTGAAGCAGGCTTTGCAAACAGCTGAATCCCTTTTGAAAGAAGAGGATGGGGCAACATTTAGTGAAGAGCTCCAACGTTTGCAACCACAAATTGCTGATTTGATTTCAAAACAAGTGGGAGAAGAGGAAGAGCTTGTTGATGTAAAAGTAAACCTTGCACAGGTTTGTCCCAACGTGGAAAACATGAATACTGAGCTGAGGGAAAGACTCGGAGAGATTCAGCGCTCTCTTCGAAACACCCTTAACCCTTCTGAGATCAGCTTTGATCCAGAAACAGCCCACCCTAACCTTGTTCTCTCAGAGGACTTGAAAATGGCCACATTTAGTGCTGCCAAACAGAACTACCCGTCCAATCCTAAGAGGTTCACCAGCTTCTTCCAGGTCCTCAGCAACCAAAGCTTCTCTGAAGGTGATCATTGCTGGGAGGTGGAGCTGGACGGGTCACCTTGGATCATTGGCGTGTGCTACAGTGGGAAACTAGAACGCAGCGGGATGCCATCTGCTCTGGAAAGCAGTCGAAGCTCTTGGTGTCTGATGTGGTTCAACAATCTTCTGACAGCCTTTGAGCAAGGCCACAGTGTGCCTTTGAAGAGGACCACAGTGTCACGTAGACTTGAGATCAAGCTGAGCTTCAAGACTCACAGGCTGAGCTTCTACAATGTTAGCCCAACCAGTGGAAAGACTCATATTTATACATTTAAGGCTAACCTAACTGAACCAGTGCACCTAGCCTACAGGATGATGTCAGGTCACCCAAAAGGCCGTGTCACAATTTATTCGTAATTGTTATCACAATTTCACAAACTGTGCATAGGAGGAAAAAGGGTAAATAATTTAAGATAAGACTTTTACAATAAAACAGTTTTGCCTTGTACTAGATGCTTTACATGATGACAGAGGGATGACAGAATGACTGAAATACAGAGCTCAGAAGGGAATGTGGATAAATATATATTTTACTCCAGCTTAATTCACTCCTAATGTAATGTAAACAAGGAAGAACACTTTAAAATGAAAATGTAGTTTTAAAGATGTTTTTCTACTTTAACTGCCAAATAAACACCTAACAAAATTTCCAGGGCCTCTGTTTCATAATGTATTATCTTTATATCATTACTCTTCACAGCCATACACGCTATTCTACACATTTGTGAGAGATCAGTCTTTTGTGCTTTGTGTTTTACTCGCTTAAGCCTCAAGTAAACAAAACCTCCCTACTGCCACATCCATTTCATTCCAAGTATGACGTCTCGCGAGACTTGCTCATTGTGTTTGGTGGGTGAGAGTGTCAGCTGACCCGACGGGAAATTCGTTAACGAAAGTATCCGGCGTAGCTATGTCCCGTGCTGGAGACCAGTGCGTCAGTCGATTACTATGTGTATGACAACATATGTGCTTGAATTACATTATTGAATAATATATTTTACAGTAGCTGTATTCTTAATTCCGAGTCTTCTGAAAAGGTAAGATGCTAATGTTTACTATTTAATGCTCCACTGTTTGTCGGCGTCAGTACACTGCCACCAGTTTGTTTTGTTGCTAACGCTAGTGCATCGGCTTTTAAGCTGTGGTACTTTATGTTAATTAAACAAGCCGCATGTTCCATGAGTACTAAGTAAGTTCACGAATTTTCTTCTAAGGAATGAGCGAGTAGTTTCGTTTAATAAGCAGCACAAATTCCGACGGGAGCTAACGAGCTTACCGCTTAGCTAACATCAGAAATTCCCCTTCGCTAACTGAAAGTAATGCGATAAATAATACTCAGAAGTGCTGCTGTGACATGATTCCTGTCATTTTCGGCTTTAGCTGACTTCAGCAAAATAAAAAAAACTATGCTTGTGTCAGTCTTAGCGCTTGGTGTTTTTGTAAGCTGTGGACAAGTTCAGAAGGCTAGTGTAACTCATCTCTTGTCTAGTTGTTGAGTAGGCGTAAAGTAAATGTTAACGAGATTAGTGTTACTGCTTGGCACTGAACACTGCATGTCGGGTTTCTCATTATGTAACGTTCAATTACATGAGCTGTGATTTCTTGATACATCGACTGCAGTGCTTCCTAAAGAGACGTTCCTGTGTATTTACCTTTATCGAGAAGACCAACTATAAATTCTCTAAAGGAGGATACAGCAATCTTGTATGTAGCTAAAACGGACCCCTTCAGTACCCGCAGAACCCCTACATATTTCAAAATGACTAACCGTGTTTGAAATATTATTTGAAATAATCAGATATTTTCCCCTCAGACACTGGCACCATGCTAGCCACAGTGATTACTGTGGTTAGTTTTTCTCAGGACAATGGGAGTGTTTCACCTACGCCACCGGGAAACACAACAGCATTCTCGACCTGGCAACCTGATACCCAAAACAACATCACCAAGCCTCACAAATGCCTACAAGTTCTCTATGAGGACATTGGAGAATCCAAGTAATCGATTGATTGTGCAAAATTATTTTATAAACTACTGAGCGGTTGTTACTATAAATGCAAAACAGACACTGTTCAAAGTAGACATTTACCAGATTATCAAAAAAGTTTATAGATATGCAGTCTCTGCTGAAGGACTTAATCCCTTCATTTACCCTTCACATTTGCCTGTTTGCTTCAGGGTGCGGTTCTGGGACATTTTATTGCTTGTGCCTAATGTGGCCTTCTTTGTATTCCTGATGTGGAAGCTACCCTCAGCCAGGGCAAAGATCCGCCTCAACTCTAGCCCCATCTTCGTCACCTTTTACTTGCTGGTAGGACACAAACTGTACAATCAATGCATGTGCTGCTTTCTTTTTGAACTGGTATAGCAAAACATTTAGGATGTAAAAGCGGACTATTTGTCAAACAGCATATTACTAGTCCTTATCTCAGCCATGCATTTCCTGGCAAAGCAATAAAGGGACTCTGTTGTCAGTAGTGTTATTGGGTACAGGATTGTTATCAGCTGTACTTTGGCCTAATTTTGCACCAGTATATGATTTTATTATGACCATGCCAAGTTGACAGACTATATCATGCAGTCTAACGTGTTGTGTGCTGTACTTCTTAGGTTTTTGTTGTTGCAGCAGTTGGAATTACCCGGGCTATAGTGTCCATGACTGTCAGTGCGTCCAGTGCTGCCACCATTGTAGACAAAGTAAGCAAGCACATAATCCACAAACAAAATGTTACAGGTTTATGGCTGCAAGTTGCAAAGTTGTAATTTAAAGTAATGATCGAGGCTGTTACTGTGTCGGAGGTTAGTTTTCAGAAAAAGCTGCACAACAGTTCTGAATTTTAAGTTATTATCAACTGATTATATTTATTTTGTGTTTTTTCCATTCCTAATGATACTGCACTGTACATATGGGAGCATACCTGGAATTTGTTATAAGCTCTTTTAATTATAGGCTTATAAGAAGTCTCTTGTGTACAAAACAGTCTGGGTTTCTGTCAGTGTAAATATTTGACTTGTACTCAAATCACAGGGACAATATCCTGCAAGAGATATCTTTTTATTAACTGTCTAAAATTTTTTTTTGACCTTTTCATGTTGAAAAGAAAAGGTGTAGCCTGCATTCCACACATGCCAGGCAGATCACTGTGGAGCTTAGAGAGATGGACCTGTTATTTCCATTGCACATTATAAGGGCTGCACTATTAAATTTACCAAAAAAAAGAAGGAATAAGTATATAATATAATGGTGTGTCTGCTGACCTTTAAAGTTATGCACTTGGCTCAACACGTGTTAAAACACAGCTGTTCTCCTTAGCAACAGGAACTCCTCCTAAAGTTTTCTTCTTTTTTTCTTTTTTTTTTTAGGTGCTCTGGGAAATCACTCGTTTTTTCTTGTTGGCTATTGAGCTCAGTGTCATCATCCTGGGACTGGCTTTTGGTAAGTTTCCACATTGGTTTCAGTTCTCATTTACTACGCAGTTTATTTCAAGATGTGTGATGTTTCTGGCTTTTTAAATGACAAATGTGTTTCATGTTTTTTGTTTTTTTAAAATTTATTTTCAGTGCTGAGTGCAGTTCATTTGATGCAGCTGTTTTCCTGTTAAGCTTTGTTCTTTTTGTGTTCATTAGGCCACCTGGAGAGCAAGTCCAGCATAAAGCGTGTGCTGGCTATTACTGCTGTCTTGGCTCTGGCGTACTCTATCACACAGGTAATGGCAGCCGGGAGGTTAAATATAATTTAAACTGATTACATCATGAGATAATTGTGGCAGGAAATTCTGAACTATATAATACATTGTCTCAGGGCACGCTAGAGATACTGTATCCTGACAGTCATCTGTCAGCAGAGGATTTTAACATCTATGGTCACGGGGGGCGCCACTTCTGGCTGGCAAGCTCCTGCTTTTTCTTTCTGGTCAGTAACTCCATTGTAATGGCAGCATGAGCAAAAAGATACTTGACCATAAATGATAAGCCTGTTATCTAATATTTGTCTTTTTTTTTTAAAAAAATAGGTGTACTCTTTGATTGTGATCTTACCTAAAACTCCAGTAAGAGAAAGGATATCTCTGCCATGTAAGTGAAAAGTTAAATTGCATTAAATAGCACAGTCAAGATTTGGGAAGTAAAATTGTATACAGTGGTCGCTTGTTTATTGCGGGAATTACCTTCTAAAAATAACCTGCGATAGGTGAAATCCACGAAGTAGCCAACTTGATTTTTTTTTTTACAATTATTATAGATGTTTCAAAGCTGTAAAACCACTCAGCACACACTTTATACAATTTTCTTAGACAGGCATGAACATTTTCACACTTTTTTCTGTTGTTTAAACACTCTCAAAGTTCAAACCTTTGTAGGAAAAAAAAAAGTCCAGTATTATAGAATGAATGACTTTTTGACATATGTTAAAAAAATGTTAACATTTTTCAAAAACAGAAGTATTTTTGACTTATTTGGTGTATCCAAACTGCATTTTGGTGCGGTTGTTCAAAGTCCTCTTTCTCACATACAGTCGTGTCGTGTCTTTTATCGTTAACTTTTTGAAACCAGATCTATATTTACCTCACGCAGTTGTACTTCCCCCTCCCGCGTTTGTGTCATTGTCTTAGTTTTCAGATCCTCACACAGTTGATCAGAGGAGCCATTGTTGTTGATCTTTGCTAGAAAGTTAGCAGAGAAAACCCCCAACTACTCTAAGTTCCATATGTGGAGTCTTATTTATAGATGCCAGTAGGGGGCGGCAAAACAAAGTCCAAACTTTTTGCTCTTATCCAAGATGTTGACAAAAATAGTAGTCGATATTGTTCACGGTTAAAAAAAAAACAACAATTCTTAGCAAAGGCTTTGAAGAGAACATAGATCATTTTAGTGGCTCCAGTTTCCTGACAGAAAGGGCAGTAAAAGGATCCAAATTATAGTCAAACTTTTTTTCCTTCAGCAAGTCAAAATTAACAGTGCATGAAGACTGAAAGAGAGGAAAGAAAAAACAAACTCATGTATAAAAAATTTAAAATGGAACGCAGTGTTTTCTAACTCTGATATCGTTAAAGCCAAACTTGGTATTTAATGTATTAAATTTACCTGCAAAGCCCCAATTGATCGCTTTTTGGTTTCCTTTCTCCAGCTAAGAGGAGTTTCTACGTCTATGCTGCCATCCTGTCATTGCTGAACCTTGTTCAGGGCCTCGGCAGTGCTCTGTTGTGTGCTGGAGTCATAGAGGGACTATGGTCAGTATTCTGGAGCATATTTGTTTATATTACATCAAAAATCTGATATATAGATATAAAACCAATTTAGATTTTTTTTGTCATTAAAATAAGTAAATCAAGGCTCATATTTAATTTCATGCTTCTAAGAAGAAACAATAGCTACATTCAGAGCAGCTGTGGCTCTAATGCTTTGTAAGCCTATTAGAAAATGCCCTTGATATGGAGCTGGCTGCCTGTTTCTAAACCTCTTAGTATTTTAATTTTGTTGGCCGAGTTGCCCCCACTGGGATGACTCACTGTTTTGCTGGGTCCTCCAAAGTTCAATGGAGGTTATACGGACAAATCTGAACATAATAGTAAGGCAGCAATCTGTTGGTTATGCTTTTTGTGAAGGTGAGAGCCGAGTAAGCTAACTGAGACGTTTGCTCTTTCTCTTGTGAACCAGCTGTGTGGATGTC
The DNA here is from genome assembly GCA_015108515.1 of Hemichromis elongatus. Taxonomy (NCBI): domain Eukaryota; kingdom Metazoa; phylum Chordata; class Actinopteri; order Cichliformes; family Cichlidae; genus Hemichromis; species Hemichromis elongatus. Next base: position 90,994 of record VUQR01000899.1, read on the forward strand.
ACAACGTTCCTGTACTTCTCTGCCTTTGCTCCTCTCATTTATGTCACATTCCTCAAAGGCTTCTTTGGGTATGTAGTCACATGAAACATGGAGAATAACAGTATAATCAGCAGTTATTGTAGATTAGTTTTTTTTTTTCAATTAGTTTTTAATTTTTTTTATTATTTTTTTTTTAATTCAGCTTCAGTTTTGGTTTAGTTTCCAGGCTGAATTTGTTCTTTTTAGTTTAGTTTTTATTGTTTGAAAATGTTAGGTTCTAGTTTTAGTGTCAGTGTTAGTTTTAGTCTTTAATTATGTGTGTATTGAGGGCATATGTCAGAGAGAGGATTTAGGAAATCAGTTTAGGGGTTACAATAAAAACAGCTGATTTTGAAAGCATTTTATCAGAGTCATGGGCATTAAAAGTCTCGATAAACACGTCCATCAGTGACTCATTAGGCAAGTTGTGTAAAAAAAAAAAAAAAAACTTTTACCAAACATTTAAGTACTAAAACTAAGCTTCCTCTACGGGTCTTTTTCAAAAGTCTTGTTTTTTATTTGTAGTTTAATAAAATGTTTTTGTTTTACTGAAGATCTCAGACATAGTAGACAAGTAGCATGGATGGGTATGTTTTAGAGGTTTTCTAATATAGACCTATGTGCTATTCTATGCCTGGCTTTATAAATATAAACTAAGTCATTATTTGACAGGAAGCTATAGCCAAGTACAAGTTTTACAGCATAAAAGTATTGACAAAAATCAATATAAATGTTAAAAATGTATTGTAATGGTAGCCTGTAGATATGACCATGAAGTGGTTTTCTCTTTCATTAGTTAAATCTTTGATTTATTTAATGAACACTGCAGGAACCGACAGCTTCAGGTCTGTACAAATAAAAGCTTTCTCATCTCATCTTTCTTATCTCTGCAGTTCAGAGCCCAAGATCCTATTCTCCTACAAGTCGCAGGTAGATGAGCCAGATGAAAGCGATGTCCACCTTCCTCCAACCGTCACTGCAAACCTTGGTCGTAAGGAGATGAATGACCAGGGCCTGTACTATTCCTCCACCCAGATTGATGGCTCTGGTCCGAGCAGTACTCGCATGGTTGGAGCGTACCTGGATGATGTTGCTTCCGGACCCTATGGGTCCAGCAGCGTTAACAGCGTTGAAGCTGACCGCTGGAGACCTGTAATTGTGTGAAGGGATAAAGAGTTGTACAGCTGGACTTAAATTGTTGTGCATGTGTAGTATTTGGGTATGGGAGAAATTGGTGCAGAACAAAGCAGTTGGACCCTAAGGAGGGTGATAGTGGTCTTTTTTTGGAGGCCTGAAAGACTGGACGCTTAAAAACAAAAAAACGTATTTCTGGAGGACTGAATTTAGCAACTGCTTTTGTAACATTGTCCAGAGTGCATCGCTGCTGCTGCTGCTGCTGCCGCCGCCGCCCCTCGTTGTGGCCCCAACAGGCTTGATAATGATTCTGCTCTGCAAGCTCTTATTTCTGGGAGTTTTATTGACTCGTCTTACCACATTTTCTGTCATTCCAGCACTAATGCAACAATGAATATCTCAGTTCTCACTGATGATGTTTTAAACCTCTTTTAATTATGTAAAACTGATCAAACATTCTTGTGATGGAAACCTTACATCTGTACATTCCCATTAAAGACTTTCAGTAACATCTGACTCATCTGACTTAAGGTCTGTGACCGGTCAGACTAATCAGTTTGCACTGGTCACTTTCCTTTTTGGAAACGCTGCAAAGACTTGTGCTAATTCATTTGGTATGTGTTGACAAGTAAAACAGTGTTGATATGTTCTATGTCACTTCATTATGATAGGGAGCTGCTGATTACAGGCAATGCATTGGTGTTAAAGGTCAGAATGTCAGCTACATAAAGGACAATTCCCAACAATTGAAGCCAGTTCTTGTGGTTGACCTTAATTTCTGTTTCGTTTGTTGTGGTTTTTTTTGTTTTTTTAAATTCCAGATTAATCAATGCTTGCCAGTGAAATGACATTTGTTGGCAAATTATGTGTGTGTGATTTGAAGACAAAATTTGCACAAACTTGTTTGTGTATTCCACTTCAGTCTTGTGATTGATTTCAGTGGTTTTCCAGTTTTGCTTGCTGCCAAAGGTTGCTGTTGCAGATTTGATTTTTTCCCCTATATTCAAAGTTACAAATGTAACCACAAGTTGTGAAAGTACACCAAAAACAATTGTTTTCATGGTATCTAATGGGGGTGTTGATACAGTTTGATTACATAGTTGAAACTTTTGTCTTCTTTTGAGAAACAAGGTCAGGCACTTGCATTTGGTCATTGTAATACAGTGACATGGATAAAGCATATTGCATACCGTTGCCAAGGAAATTACAATATTTGGTCTGAGTTGATTGCTGTATTTAAGCTAGCAGTATTCACTGGTGAAGTGTTGTGACCAATATGCAAAAAATAGAGTGGCAATGATTTTCTTCATCATATTTCAACAACACCACAGTAAAGAATTAGTGGGATTCATTTGCATTTTTCCTGATTTGAAATATTTTATCCTCAAATGTAAGTGCTGGTGAAGTTTGTCGTTTTATGTGGGGTGAGGGATTAAAATATTCTTTTCCCTTTTTTTGACAAGAGTTCACAAATTGCATCACTACAGAATTCCACCCTTAAAAACATTTGATGGTGAAATCGTTTGGAAATTATGTTTCAAATTGCCTTTTTATTGAAGTGCATTTATTGTACAGTATTCCAGCCATGTTAATGCAACGTGTTAAGCATTCCACAAACGAAAGAATAAACAGTGAACTCTTTCTTTCAATAGATTTTTTTTCTTTTATATGTGTGTGTGTGTGTGTGTGTGTAAATGCACTCTGTATGACCTTAAATATACCACACAGGTCGCATTTTGGATTCGTCAGTCTGCTGTTGAACTACAATTCCCATCAACCCTTCGTCCGTTTAAGATAAACTACTGCTAGCCATTGGATTCGTACTGTAAAATCTGACCAATGAGCTTTCAGGATACTGCAGCACTAAAATGACCTTTATTAGAGTATTTTGAACAGCAGTCGCTGTGGCGGCGACTCGAGCCGCTCTCCAATTTATGTCTTCTTCACGTAACAGTCGACTTGGCTTGTTTTGCTTGATTTAATTGAATTGGAAGGGACAGCTGGTCGAAATGGGAGGAAACGGGAGCACGGCGAGGAAAGTGTCATTCGGACTGGACGAAGACGAGAAGGTCACAGTAATTGAAGGAGTGAAGGTATAGAGTACAACGTTGTTGCTTTAGGGGTAATTCACACCATAGTTTGGATTTTATTATTATTACAGTATAGCGGCTAATGGTAGAGGCAGTAGTGGGTTTTGTGGTGGTGTCCGTCTGTCTGCCGAAAGCCTGACAGGTCCAGTGTCCTTAAATGAACCCGAGTCATAACTTCTATTTCCCCTCATGTCCTGCTATTGTTGCCCTCTGTCTTAGGTTAGTAGGTTATTACTTTAGCTGTGTAATGTATGACGTGATAAAATGCTAGCACAGCGGACAGTTTCACAGCACTAGGTTACATATGAGATGCTGGTGTTTTTTTTCCACAGCAAACCGCTGATAGCTAAGACGCTTTGTCAATAACAGCAAACAGGTCAAGTGCTACGGTGCGCTAATCAGAAGTGCATTTGATGACACACGGGCCTTGTCATCAACATATTGGCAGTTTTGCAGCGTGAGAATATTTAATCGTCTTTTCTATCCATGCAGGCAACTAGCTAGCTAGCGTTTGTTTCAGTACTGAGTGTGGTCATTGGAGAGATGAGGTGCAGCTCTACAACATCACATGATGTAGAGCTAATAGGCAAGGAAGTATTTTCTGTGTTAAGGACACTTAAATGGGCTAGGTGACGGACTTTTAACCGTTTAAGCTTTAATCTGCTATACATTTACACTGCATTGCATGTGTTCATTAATCCCATCCAGCTGTCAGAGGATGTGCTCCGCAGGATGAGGGAGTCTCAGGGGTCTGACAGCAGCAAGCCACCAAAGTCCTTGCCGGACAGTCACAATCCACGACCACCAAGTATGTCCCCGGTCAAAGGCCTTTCCTGTCCCACAAACTTTCCATTGTAACTGCAGCAAACATGTTCCCATGCACCGATTCTTTGCACAGCGTCAAAATACAGTATACTTGCAGTAGATAGCTTTGCCATGATTTATGCCTAAAGTGATCCTTGGAGGCCACACTCTCAACCCTGCTCCAAATCCTGCAAACTGGTTCATACTGTCATTTTTATATGTATCAATGATTGTTATCCAATTGTGTGTTAGGCGCAAAACCATCAGGACCATCTTCTAAAGAAATTCAAGAGGAAATGCGGAAAAAGTAGGTGCTCACAACGTCAAGGTCACTGTTCCCTTGTGTTCAGTCATTGTTGCTCTGTTTTGTACACACACTACCTGTTGTTTGTCTGTAGAGGGATCACTCCTCCGTTGCTTTTTCTGAAGTTTCACAGTTACTGAGGAGAGCTTTTTTTTTTTCTTACCAGGTTTACAAGTCTAAGACAGAAATATTACATGCCACAGACTGTAAACCTGTTTGAGACAAATGTTTGACTTCAGATATCCAACTGTCACAAACTGAGCCGTATTTCTGTCATAGTTGGTTAAGGAACAGCTGCAGCTGAATACATGTTTTTCATTGATCCAGTCCAGCAATTCTCACTCATGCAGTTAATTTACTCTATGTGTATTTAACTTTTCTATCACATAACAGTGGAAAACCATGCGTAACATTCTGGAAGCGACTTCTGTAGGCGTTTTCCACATTTATTTGTAATGCTCTGCATCAAGCAATATCTGTGAAACCTCAGCAGCTAACCCGCTGTGCGAACAAAAATGCAAGATGGCTTTCAGTTTGCAAAATAAAGTGTCAAAGGTTAATAGATCTTATTTTTCAATTACTTTAGCTTTGAACGGCAACAGGCCTTGGTGAAGGAGGAGTTGGCCAAACTGGCCCAGAGGGAGAACGAGCATGCAGCAATCACTGGCCTGGATGAGCTGACCTCTGCCCTCCTCATAGAGAAAGGAAAATCCCTCGAAGAGCACGAGAAGTCCAAGATACTGGTGGGTGATGTTTTCTGGCTCTATGCCAGGTGCACATTTATTTGAATCCGCACTTCCTGGATAATTTCACTAGACATGTCGTGTTAAAATATGCTGACTTTGTTAAGGCTTAAACTTGGTAATGCTCTTATATGAATTTAAAGATGTGGGGAGACGTGTTTGTGTCTGTTTAAAGTTTCGGAAAGTTAAAAAGAGCAGCGTCATCTCATGGAGATGTTTTAGGTTGCTCACTGTGTTTTACAATTCTTACACTAAAATCAAGGCTTTAATGTCCATGAAATGTACAAATATATATTTATTTATGTATTTATTTATTTATATTTCTTAGGTTAGGAGCCAATGTTCCAAGATTTTAATATGGCATCATTAAAGTTATAAAATTTAGCAGTAGTATCAATACAGAGTGGTACACTGATGTAGTGGTAAACAACACCCTCTACTGCCTTGACCTTGAATACTACAGCTTCTGTGTGTCCCTGGTTTTTGCTCTGCACTTCTGAATAACATGTTTTTGTAAAAGCAGATAAATCAGATATTTGGATATTCAAAATCTGGTTGTCTTCTTGCTGTTTAGTTAGTAACATTTGTCTTATTGTTATACTTGGTACATTAAAGAAAATTTAGCATATTGTGCTATATGTTACTATGCTATTTGTGTCTGGTACTGGTTGGAGTTTCTGATGATGTGAGCAGCGTGAGAGCGACAAAAATGTTATGATGGAAATATACAGTATCTACAGATGATAGACATTTCTGATGGGTCTCCTGGTGCTTTGTTCAGTATTAACTTACTTCATCAGGTCATGTCAGTAACAACAATATATGAATACCAAGTGTCTCCTACTATGAATATTAACACTCCACATTAATGTCCTAGTGTTTAATTAAATGTAGGTAATCGGGTCACCCTCGACTTGGGAGAAGCGGCCTTGTTTTAAAAGCGTGCCAACAATAAACTTGCCAATTGGATACAGAACCTGTGATGGTTCAACATTTTACTGTCTCAAAACAGGCTCGTTGAAGGAAAATGTTGTCAGTATTCATAATTTAGACTGCTAATGAGTCAAGCCAGCAGTTTGGTGTGTGTGTAGGATTTCAAACGGAGACATTAGTGAGTCAGATGTGTGCGGAGTTTGATGTGAGATGGAAGATAATGTCTTAGGCAGTAAGTTTGACTCAAAGGCTGGAAACCTTCCTGTGAGTGCGTGTGTGTGTACATGTTTGTATCTTAAGTGTGTTTTATGTGTGTTAACCTTGGATAGAGTGTTTCTCCTGTTAGTGACATCTATGTATAATTATGAGCAATGAACTATTGCTGATGATTAATTAGCAATTCTCTCCCTGGTGGCTCCACTTGGCTCTGCTAAAGTTAAACACTGTGGATTTGCTACCACCCCGTCTCTCTCACTTTCTCTCTCCCCTCCAATTGATTTGTCCTGCAGTGTCTTTTCAGCGTGCCAGCCCGCTGTAATGAATACTGAATGAAGCTGCTGGCTTAGCTTACGCTGATACGGGCTCCAAACATTTAATAATGTTGCATTTCAATGAGAAACTGAGCACTACCCTCAAAGCCTTGTTTTCTACTTTTTCTGTCAGGACAAGTCAATACAGGGTGTCAGTGTGTGTGAAGATGTGTGTTTGTGTTCAAGGAGGGATGGACTAAAAGTGTTTTCCGTCTGTGGTTGTAAAGAGGAGAAAAGAAGTGTTGAGGCAAGGTTGAGCCTCACAGGTACAGGTGCAAAGTGTTTAAGTAAAAGGGATTTTATTGGTTTTTGGCCTTGAGGTGACGATAGAGTAGCTGTAGATAACCTGCACAGTGAGTGAGAAGTCTCGAGGTTCCCACCTTTTCCTCTTTCTCACTTGTCTTTCGTTTTCGGTCTCACCTCTAACTCTCCCTTGTTTCTGCTCAGCTAACACATTTATTATTCCTCAGCTTGATTTCTATCCTGCTTAAACTGTAAGCCATCCTTAATTGACCAAAAATGATAAGACAAAACCTGGAAGACCTTCTGAGATAATATTTTCCTGCCTGTGCTGTATTGCTTCAACTTTTAAGTGCGTTCAAAGAACTGGTTTAAAAGCTCCTCTATTCTTAGCGGGTGGGCTTCCCTCTCTTCCTCGCATTTTTCCATTGACCTTGCATTGGACGCGACCTTACAAAAACGCAGCTGGAGGCTCAAAGAACAGCTTTCCCAAGTCCCCCGTCTTTCCCCGTTACACCTTCAAATGCACTTTGAGTAGTTTCAGCGCTCGCTATCTCCCTTAAAGGCAGATGTATTTTCTCACACACTTCTGTGACACTCGCCACAATATATCGGCACATATAGTGTATGCTTCTGGCCTGTTTTCCCCCTGTTTTCACACCAACATCAAAACTGTGTTATGGGGAGATTCTGGTTCAGCTGTGGTTGTGTCTGTGTGCAGCTGGTATCTGCCTGCATCTGTTGTCAGATGGGGAAGTATTGTCTGACCAGCCTACTTGTCAGTCAACACAAAGGGTTGTCCATGTTGAACAGCATGCAGTTGAGATTTTGGAGGGCTGCACAGGAGCATGTTTGTGTTGGTTGAACACCCCTCTCTGGGGGCCTATGCCTCTGCAAACACACACAACCTCAGTAGCATAAATTAAGCATTACTGGTAGGTTGACTGGGGTGGGTGAAGGCATGTACCCACTCAAGAGCTGAGCTGCTCCCCACACTGCCTCAGGCTGCCTGTCACAAACATTCACATTAGCCATTTACCCCACACTCAGCACCGACCAACACCACCACCATGAGTGTTTGTGTGTCTGTCTTTGTCATTGCATATGTATACCTGTGCATTAAGCTGATAGTGTTGACTCTTTCCATCTACAGCCCATTAACTTTTTAGTGATTTTGGTCGGACTTTTTCACACTTATTGGCCAAATGTGGAACACTCTCTCAAACTGTGGCTGTCTTCTTGTTGTAGTCCCCAGTTAACACTGTCTGTTTTAATGAATGACGTCGTTGTGGAAGAAGTGTGTTCTTCGAAAAAGTGCTGCTGTAGTACCGCTTAAATTTAGGGTAAAGATTAGGACTAATAACAGCTAACAATCCCCATCATTAGACGAGCTTCTTCTTCTCCTTTTTGCTCGACCCTTTAGGGATCGCCACAGCGAATCAACTCATCGTCTCGCCCTTCTGTCACACCCAGTTCCTACACATCCTCCTTCACTACATCTCTGCGGCACAAATGTTACACCGGATGACCTTCCTGATGCAAATCCCCATTTATCAAGATTGGGAACAGCACTAGAAGTGTACTGGCTTGCCACCCTAATCACACCCCACCACACAGTTGTGGCTATTGTTAATATCTGAAGATATTACCCTTAATATCCATTTGTAATGGGTTTTTTTGTTTGGTTTTTTTTTGTAAATGTGCAGCAGGCGTTGTGGAGAATCTGTGCACTCCTCCAAAGTTTATTTTCTGTATAGTCCTGGATGCTTTTCTACTCCTACTTCTGACTCATATTTCTCCATGTCCAAGTTCTCACTCCACCTACAAAGGTGCTTTTAAGAAGTGCAATTCAACTTGGCTCTTGCAGTGTGTCATCCCGTCTCAGACTATATTTAACTGTTACACCATGAGTGAAGACACAGAAGAGATGACGCGTTACATTAACACCTAGTCCCTTCTCCTCTCCTTTCTTTCATTAGCACCTCCTGTGTTTGTTTTTTCCCCTGCCTGTTCTCTCCACCTCAGAGGTGTCATTTCTGCTGCAAGTAAAATGCAATTAGTATGCACAGGTATTCAGTGCTGAGCATCTAACACCCGGAGACACGCAGACAACAACAAGCATCTGCTTGAAGCTATTGAATTTCAGAAGCCGGAAGGGTGTGAAGAATAGACGTTAATACCTGTGTGTGTGGACCACGGGTGAATGTTTGTATTCCTGTATATTAAAAGCATTCTTTTATCTGCTGTCTCCAGTGGAAAAAATGGCGATAAACAGCAACATCAGTGCTCACGCTGTTCTAATTCAGATCTGCTTAGCAGAGTTCCAGATGGATCCATTTCAGTGAAAATATTATGAAGGAACTAATAAAAACTAAAGGCACTGATACATATGAAGATAATCTTAGGAGAGGACAAACAGACTGAGTGCCAGCTATGAATCTTTTTATGAGAATTTACTGTTGATCAGTCTTGTGAGCTCCTTCTGTCGTTCTTGAAAGTGTTTGTATTATTACAATTCTGCATGTTATAGTATAGAATTTATATTTACACGAAAAATGTCGACTTGTTTGTATTCTATGCAAACCAAGAAGAAACCCTGGCCTCAAACAAAATTCAAGAGTCAAAGATTTCTTTTTTTCAATTTGCTTCTTGTACAGGACGTTCAAGAGAATCAAAGTCCTGTTTCTCTATCAACTTAATAAAAAAAAAAAGTAAGAAAAGGTTAAGCTCTTGCCAGGAAATGAAACCTAAAAGGAATAGTGGCAGTAGTGGAAAATAAAAACGAATTAATAGAGTAGCTTGAGAGATGTACCCAAGGTTTTGTTCTGTTCAGCTGTAAATAAGGCTTTTTTCTTCTTTTTTGTCATGTGAAAATATATTTGGTAGCACAGTTTTAGCTGAAGTGTGTGCGTTTGGAGGTGATGCGCCCGTTTGGTCAGTGCTCATGTTCTCACACCTCCTTCCTTTTAACACCCTCGCCAGATTGTGGCTTACAGAACTACCTGCTGCAGGATTTAAATCTATAAGTCTAAAAATGTTTGTGTTGCTATGAGGCAGTGCTTCTAGGAATTTGATTTCTTTAGATGTTTTGTTTAATTTTCCATTACCATATATTTCATTTCATTTATATTTCATTGCATTTTCATTTATACCTGCCTGCTATTCTGACGTTTTTCATGGTGACAAAATTGGATGTAAACCAATAAAGGGTCACTAGATGGCACTCTTGATGCATGTTTGGTTAGCCGGAGGATTAAAAGAACGATGAATGCGTGTTCTGCACAGCAACATGTGCTCCTGGGCAACATGTTCTTCCAGCATTTATTCCTCCTCCTCTGTGTCTCATCTTTTTATCTGCCCTTTATATGTGTGTGTGTCGCTGTGTGTGTGTGTGTGTGTCTGTTTGTGCCTATGTGTGTGACTGATGACTCAGAGTGAAGCATTTGACACTGTCCAGAAAACCGATGATGAAAACCAGGGTGAAAAGCACAGAATTCATTAAAGTCAGACCTGAGATGACAAACACTCAGACCACAGGGTTGATGCCACACATGTAAACAGTATTGCCCAGCTGCTGTGTAGAAACACTCGGAGATGACACTTGACAAGCCTGGAAATGTTGTGTTTTGCACTGAATATGCAGCCTTTCAGCTACAAGATGTTCTCACTAACCAGCAGGCCCCCCTGCTGTCTAAGTCTAAAAGACATTTGTCTCATTACTGAGTATAATTCTCTGCAAAAGATCTCTCTGCTGTTGTTTCAGCACATTGCCACACTTTTATTGATTACTTTAACCTTTATCTTTTAATTAACTGTTTCCATTATCTCTGTGATTACATACACTAAGCTTTGGGATATTATTTATTAACATACTCATTTATATACTTGCCTGATAGTGTATACCTCCTCGCTGATTTGGCCTGTAGCTACGTTATTTTCTGTCTGTCGTAATTACTTCAAGTATATGAATCGAGTAACAAGCGAATGGCTTCAGCTCTAATTCATGGGATACGTTTTCATTAAGGCAAGATAACCTATACCTAAAGTGAAGGCAAATTCATTAGTTTCACATGGTTATAGAGCAGATTACGTGATCTTGTAAGTGTACAAGATCAGCGGATCACTGCTTGAGGTTGTACCTTCATTCAGTATTTATGTT
>VUQR01000899.1:101968-117215 GCA_015108515.1 Hemichromis elongatus
ATTTATTTTATATTTATTTTTTTTTTTTTTTTTTTTTTTTTTTTTGTGGCTGCCTGAATCGAAATCTCTAAATGCAGTCGCAGTCACATTCAATGTGTTTGCGTTTGCTTTGTCTACCACCATTTGTTTTGTCTTGACCCACCCATGATGGTAGGCTGAGAAATAACTCACTGTTATGATGGCTGCCTGTGGTGAGAGAATGGCAGCATTAGGCTAGAGATGGTCCATAGAGCTCAGAAGTAGAGAAACACAGTTGGGGAAAGAGTGTAGTAGCTGAAAGATATTTGTAAGGGCTATAGTAATAAATTAAGATGTCTTACTATGATTGTCAGGTGACTAGATAACCAGCCCTGGTTATTGGCCAAAGACACAGAGACAGGAGGACGACAAGAGAGAGAAGATATTTGATCAATAAAAAGAATGCGTGTGGAAAAGCCCGTGTAGACATTGCAGTGGATTGAGAGGAATGTGTATTGAAATTGAGTGGGTTCACCATAGAGAGGCATTTTGAGTCCAGCCGAATGATGTACTGTGAAGGTGCACACAGCGTGTTATAGAAGCCGACTGAGGAGGAAGTACAAGCGATTCAGACACACACATTCACACACGGCTAAACCACTTGTTATCAGCTAGTGTAATCACAGACTTGACATCTTTTCTGCATGTTAAAGCAGCTAAGCCCTTTGTGCACACTCTCACTCGCTCACACAGTCACACCGTACATCGTCTAAAGCAACAGTAATTGCTGACGAGGAGAGCGCTCACCGGATGAGGAGATTTTGATCGGTGCAGAGCAGCGAGAGAGCGCCTCGCACAAATCCTGTCAGTTCAAAGGACAAACGTGTAGGACTGGAATACCTCTCCACTCTCCAGGAGAGTGGTTGTGATGTAATGAGACGGCTGGACAAGACCTATTATCCACAGGAAATAATAATAATTCCTATCAGATGATTATTCTCATAGGAGGCTAAAACGATTCATGTTTGAACACTCAAAGTATGAGTCAAAGGTTTTTAAAATGTGAAGATTATTTTGTTAATTGCTGAAGTAACTTGTTAGGCTGATTGGGCTGAATTTTCCACAGAGAGAAACAAATGGAGGAGTGTTGACACTGAATTTGTTTTATGCGAAAGTTTTATTTTATTCCAGCTTTAGTTTTTTTTTGTTTGTTTTTTTTCATGTGAAAGTCTCAAATTCACCAAGTAAGATATTACTTTAAAAATATATATATATTTGCAGATTTAACATTTTACTTTTGAAAATGTTTTGATTGATTTAATACTGTTAATAATATTAATGACTTATATGAATACGAGTAAACCTTGAATCTTGGCTCTGTTTTCCAGAGAGCACATTTTAAAGCAGTTAGTAGAACATACTCTAATTTTAGGGTTTTTTTCTCTTTTTTTTATTACCCAGTTTTCCAACAAAGTCTTTTTCTTTTTAGTTAAATTGCATCATTTTTCTCAATCCCTCCTTTCACTTTTTTTTTTAAAAATCTTAGTGTGTTTTTCACTCTCTGTCTCTGTAACAGTCTGTGGTGCAAAGCAGGCTGATGATGAAGTGTTAATTCATTTAACCTCCCCCAGCTATGTGACGACAACACACATTTAATGAGCAAACAGTTAGACTAACCAATTCATGCCTTTTGTGTTTGTAGTACGCTGTGTGTGCATTCTCATGTTTGGTTTCGTGTGTCTCTTGTGGGTGTATGCAGCTATGTACATCATAAACATATGTCAGGGTGAGGATTTATGCTCATGTATGTAAACATCACCCTGTGTTTCTTACTAACACCCTCTGCTGTTTGTTTTTGTGTGTCAACTATGAATTGTAAATTCAGTCCAGTTGTTACAGAAGATGTACACACTCACTGGCCACATTTGTCAAGTACACCCGTTCACCTGCCTATTAATGCGAACATCTAATCACCCAATCACATGGCAGCACATCAATGCAGCAATGCCTTTAAAGTTGAAACCAGGTATCAGAATGATGATAGGTGGACTGGTCTGAGTGTTTCAGTCACTGCAGTTCTTTGGGTGCATTGTTGTTGCCAAACGTCAGAGCAGATTGGGCAGACTTAGTGGGAAGGAACAATAACTCAAATAACCTCTTCTTCCAACCAAGATATGGACAAGAAGATCTCTGAATGCACATAATGTTGAACGTTGGAGCATATGGTCCACAGCTGCAGAAGACCACACCAGGTGCCGTTCTAGTTAGCTAAGAACAGAAAACTGAGGCTACAGTTTGTCTGCGTTCACCAGAGTAGAACAGTAGAAGACTGTTGCTTGGTCTCAGGAGTCTACAATTGGATTGTAGGGTCAGAATTTGGCATTAAAAACACAAAAAAATCTTGTATTAACAGTTCAAAATCATGGTGGCGCAATGGTGTGGGGGATATATTTTTGGCACACTTTGGGCCCCCTAGTTTCAACTTAGCATTCCTGGTACTAACGCCACAGCCTACATTGGCATTGTTGCTGACCGTGTCCATCTATTTATGAGCACTGTGTATCAGTTTTCTGGTGGCTCCTTCCAGCAGTAGGACTGGTCCATATCATTTTGTCCACAGTAATGACAGTATAATTTTTTATGCGATATAAAAGGGTCATATCATTGCTATAGGAACAGTGTGCCTTTACGTTCCCTAGTCTGCACAACAACGAAATAAGCCTGGGCATATCTGAGAGTAAGAGCCATGTCTCAGCCTCTGATGATGATTCAGTAGCTAAAAAGGAAACGACTTCAATAACCTCCGAGCAAACACAGTACTTTGCAAAATATGTAACAAAGCTGTTGTGACTAAATGTGGAAACAAAGAATTAGGTTCACCACTTGAGGGGAAAAACAAGCCATTGAGTATAAGCAGGCTGTAAAGGAGGAGATACTAACAGCCGGCGATGTCCAACCGATATGTAAACGAATGACTCCCGCGAGCGCTTGCTAGTTGCACTCCAGATGACAGGCAGAACAAACAGTAGATAGAAATTACCGATGAGGCGATGCGGTGGTAAAGCAGGCCTGTAAGCAGCTGGTTCAAAAGCTTGACCATGAAACACAACTTCCCAGGTAGAAAATATTTTTCAGTTTCAGTTTTATTGTGTGACAATATTGTGCAACTCCAGCAGAGTTGGAAGGTTAATTCAGTTCAGGTCAATTCAGTCACCCCAAGGAGCTTTATATTGTAAGCTAAAATCCCTACAATAATAAAGGAAAGCCCCAACAATCAAACCAACCCTCTTTGAGCAAGCACTTGGCGAATAGCCATAGTGCAAGTAAAAAAAAAACAGCAATAACTCCCTTTTAATAGGAAGAAACCTCTGGCAGTACAAGGCTAAAGGAGGGGCAGCCGTCTATGGGTGGGGGTTAAGTGTCTTTAGGTACTTTTAAAATGAATTTAAAACTACCTTTTTGCTTGACTTATGTTGTGTTATTGCATATGACGTGTCACTGTTGCGCTATAATTCCCAAAGATGACTGAGTTTGCTATATCAAATGGACACAAAGAAGTAAGGGCGAAAGGGGGTCTGACCCAGCACAACCAAGATCTAATGTAGTGTCCAGTTTTTCTGTTAAAAAATGACTTGACTTATCACAGAATCATAGTATGGTAGCCAGTTTCTGTTTTAGGAAGCAAACTAAGCAAAACAAAGATATTTATGGAGAACTGTGAAATGATGTTTGGGATGTTGATCGCAAATATCACATGGATGTAATACTCACAACGGTCAGCACGGTGTCAATGGGTTTTTATAAAACAACAGGTGAAAATGTTTGACACACGTTACACACTGCCTGTGGCTTCTGTTACTTATTATTTGATGTATCTGCTCTTGTCTAGTGGAGAGGACAAGTAATGGTGCATGATGCCTCTGTTACCTGTAAATAAAACTTAACTCAGTTATAAATTGTTTTTTTGGTTTTACATTTTGAATTAGTGGAGTTTTATTTAAATAAAGGAGGGGGGGGGCAAAAGGTGCTTAATAATTAAAATTTTCACTGACCTTTTATAGATTATAATTTCTCTCTTTTTAAAAGTGATGACTATGTGTAAGCTCAAGTATTGCTCTTCATCATCTCCTTTTATGGGAAATTCAGACCAGTACCAGTAGATTTGTAGTGAAGATGGTAACAAACGAGGCCAAATGAGAGGTGGGGTGACGGCACTTAGCTTTACCCATGGTGTTTATTACTGGCACAAATGATGAATAGGCTTACTTCATTTGAGATGGCAGGAAGAAAGCTGTCAGTGAATTAGCCCTTATTTTCTCCTTTTTCTGTGTTTGTGCTCTTCTCTCTTCCTCTCCACCTCTTTCTCCCTAATTAAAAAGCCAAATCAGGAGTTAAACTGCATAAACTGTGTCTGCCAGTGACATTCTCCAGCCTAATCCTCATTTTAGCCCTCTTTCCTCATCTTGTCTCTCGCCTCTCCTGACTACGAGTATAAAACCACAGCAAAATCTTTTCTCCCCAAACACAGATTTATTCAAATGTACCATTTGCATAATTCAGTATTTACATAATTGATTTTCAAGGAAGCATTTCTCACCATGTGAGGTGGCTTTGCAGACCAAAAGGTCTCATCTTGACACACACACACACACACATGCATGCAGGTTCTTAGTGAAGTGTCACATTCTCTGCCACTGTTATTCAGTTTTTAACTCCCACAGAGAGACAGACACATGTGCGTGCGCGCGCGCGCGCGCACACACACACACACAGTGTTGCTCTAACATTTCAAGTCTAAATGAAGCATAAAGCATTCCATGAAGCATCTGTTGACCCTCATGATACAGCCAGCAAACACAATTCAGCTCAGCATAGATTAATCAAATCTATTGAGATCCATTAAATTGGTGTGGTTGTGTGGAGGGGCTGTCATTATTATGCCTCCTTGTACTGAAACTGTAGTTTTGTCTCTATAAGTCAGTGTTCTGTAAAGATGACCAAGACCACAACATGCAAACCCCAAGAGGTGGAAAAGCAAAAAGCAAAAGCGTTAGTAGAAGGACTCCAAACAAAGACGAACACTGCTTTCCAAAAAACATTGTGGCACGTCTGTAGTTTGCCACAGACCTGGATGTTCCTAAAAACTTTCTGGCACTTTATTCTTTGCCCACACGAGACAAAAAATGCATAATCCTGTGTTGATAAAAGGCAATGCATACCAACTCCAGAATCTCATCTCATTTGTGAAGGATGGTGTATGAAGCATCACAGTCTGGGGCTGCTGTGCTACCTCAGGTCCTGGATACCTTTCAATTATTGATGAAGTGAATTGTGAATTGAAAAAGGTTTGAGATTATTTCACAGGAGACTGTCGGGGCTGCAGAGGTTGAAAGGCAGAGGTTGGGTGTTGCAAGAAGACAATAACTCAAACCACATGAAAGTGAATCTACAAGATTTTATCCATCTATCTACAAGATAAATAGATGAAACATGAAAATTCAGATTTTGGAATGGCAAGGTCAGAGTCCTGACCTCAACCCAATTGAGATACTGTGGTGTGACCGGAAGAGGACTGTTCAACTGAGACATGGAAGGAAGACTAAAGGATGACATTTCAGGGAGGAATTGGAAATGTCTGAAACAGTTTGATCAGACTTAAAATGAACCCTGCCGCTCTCTGCTATAAACTCCCTGTGATATCTGATTGCACACGTCTGAGAACAGCGCGGGTAATTGTCTGGAGAATTCACCGTGAGTAAGTGAACGTCATGTGTGCTGCCTCCTGCACAGACAGCAACTTTGCCATAACCAAACAATTCAGTAGTGAGAAGAGCAACTTTAAAATTTGCTTTAGCCTGAATTTGAAGTGTTGTTGTTACAGTTACCTGCAGTCTTATCACTTTTTTTTTTTTTTTGAAATATTCCTAAACTGTTGGCCTGATCTCCATACGAACATGATCTGATCTGCAGACAGTTATAAACCAGTTGTATGCATTTCTGTTAACTGAGGGATCTCAGTGAATTCTACGTGTATTGGCTTGATCTAGGTGAAAATCCCTTGATCTGTGAATTAACCCTAGTCTAATTGGAATACTTCCTCGGCTGTGTTATTGCTAGCTCAGTGGATTCAAACTCTTAATGTTCACATTGAGGCTGCTAACTGCTGGTCATCAGGGAGCTCAGACCCTGAAAAACAATGAGTGGATGCGTCTGAAATGCTATGTGGGCTATGGCCCATGAACTGCACCAAACTGCTCGGGTGTGTGTTTGTCTGCATTTGTATCACAACAAGCCCCTTCACCTATCTTCTAAGTCTTTCATCTATGGAAATGGGACCTCCACACTCCTGTGAGCACTGTTGGGGTCTACATACACACAACACAAACACACAGTCACATTCAGACACATACTTGGTTTAGGGCCAGCCATCGGAGAGCAGAGAGGTTAAACAGATGGCATCGGCTGTATCTGTTACACGGATTACCCAACACACACAGGCATTCTGCCGCAACTGGCTTTGTGAGTTCACCTCATTTAACTGAATGGTGTCTTTATGAGGCATGGCAACATTAGAGCCACCTACTGCTCTAATCTGCCCCTTTCTGTCCTGTGTGTAATGCCAGACTGGCAGTACTTGGTAGGACTTCAAATTCCTTAACTGAATGTTTTTGATTTGGTGATATTCAAGAATATGCCGTATTGTGATATTTTATTATGGTATTTAAAACTCGAGCCCTATAAATTTCTCTTTAACTGAAGAGAAAAATCAAGGTAAAAAACAGGGCATATGGGAAACTGATGTAATGAGGATTGTGAGACCTACTCAGATCCTCATAAGGATTATGAGTATGAGGATTTTGACACTTGTGCTACAAAGTTACTTGGTAAATGGCCTGTATTTGTATAGCGCTTTACACTACATTCAGTCATCCACCCGTTCACACACTGGTGATGGCAAGCTACATTGTAGCCACAGCTGCCCTGGGGCACACTGACAGAGGGGAGGCTGCCGGACACTGGCGCCACCGGGCGCAACGGGTGAAGTGTCTTGCCCAAGGACACAACGACCGAGACTGTCGTAGGCGGGGCTCGAACCGGCAACCTTCCAATTACAAGGCGAACTGCCAACTCTTTCAGCCACGATCGCCACGATACTTGGTTAAAGAGTCCATGTTGAAATATACTGGATGTATTATGAATGTTATGAGTAAATGAAATGTGCTGTATAAATAAAACTGTCATCATCTGAAGGCTAGAAGGACATCTCGGCTGACATTTTTTATCTGGCAAATTAAGTATAAATCTTAACCACTTGCTCTGCGGTGTGATGTATTAACCTCGTTCTGTCCTTGATCCTTTTCATCTTTCTTCTCTTGCTCTTTGCTGCTTGTTGCATTCGCCCCCTTTCTTTATACATCTCTGCCTCACCTTCCTTCCTCACTTTCATAATATACTTGTTGGTTGTTTGCACTTCCTCTTTGTCTCTTTAACAATCTACTCCAACCCTGTGCCTTTCATATATCCTTTACTGTCTAACTAACTCCTGCTCCTTCTCTGTCTCCCAGCCTGCAGATTTGGATGCCTGGGTAAGCAACGCCACCATCGCTAGTGCCTGCTGCTGCTGCTTCTTCTTTTTTCTTTTTTTTTTTATCCCATGTTTTTCTTGCTCTTCCCTTCTTGCTCTCTCTCCTCGCTCTCTCACTCTCTCTCCTCTATTCAAATGTCATGTTTTCATTGTGCATTAAAGCGAGGCTGTGAGTATGCTGCCGCCACCATTCCACACAACAACACTTTGGGAGGTATTCAGCTAGAAAATTACACATCATCTGTGCTGCTGGCAGAGGTGATTTTACTCACAAACACATATATACACTCACATCCCTTAAGCATCAGTGTAGAAAGGGAAAGCTCTGTGAGCACAGTATAGGGATTTACAGATGTGTTCTTTGGGAATACATGCCACTGTTAAGTTAGGATGAGATTAGATTGGATTACAATAAATGTGATGTCAATCAGTGTAAGAGTGTGCGTCTGCATGGTTGTACCCACCATATCAGCAAAAAGCAGGGAAGATCAGTAGATCAGTCAGGGAAGATGTTGTTGTTCCATCTGATCTATATCGCTCTCACTAATGCACAACTCAGTGCAGTAATCAGTCGTCATTACACCATCACACTGTGTGTGTGTGTGTGTGTCCACGTGTGTGTAATACAGTCTTTCTGTTTCAGTTCTCTATAAATCCAGGCCCCACTGCTGCCGCACCCGCAGCCACTTTCATTGTGTTCATGCACCATGTCGTGTTCATACTGTTGTAGCACTGCTTCACTCATTACCCATATTGGTTGGATATAATTTGCGTTCATAAATGCCCTTCATGAACACTAATTGGCCTTCATTTTTTAAATGTAGACACACACACACTCTGTATGTCCACCTTTATAGATTACAGGTAGAGAGAATTGAACCATCTCATGCACAGCGTGCTCGTTCAGCTTACTCTTTTAAGGCTGATGCAACTTGGCCATCTATATGCAATTAAGATTTTGCAGCTGTTTGGGTTTTTTAAACTGCTGCATGATGAAACTTTTGGCATATGTATGTAAACAGTTAGATCCTCAACCAGTTGGCGAGGTTTTTGGAGCAACAGTTGAATTTAAGCTCACCTTAGTTAGTTCAAATTAGTTTGATGCCTGTGTTCTGAAAACCATGTTCTCATAGAAAGAGCGCCGTACCTTTTTATAGCCACACGAGTCAGTGACTGTTCAAGCATTTTCTTGCTTTTATGTAACAGGCCTTGTTTGTTTGTTCAAATCATTGTATCTCTTTTTTTTTTTCTTCCATTTTAAGTGTTGTGATTAGAGGTTCTTAAATCAGCTCAGTGAATATCACCCAGTAATACCACACACTGAACTCAGGGCATGGCTAAATAACCCTGATCTGTAGTGTGCCTGTGTGACATTTGTGACATTGCTTCCTTACCTGCACAGTTCTTTTTGTTACTTTTGTCACTTGATTTTGTATCTTTGCTACAGTTAATCATTGCTTGCATTGTATCTCCTTATAAGGTTATTTTAATTAGTAATTCTTATAAAGGAGTTCTTTACTGTCCTTTTTTATTTATTTATTTATTTGCAAAATAATATTGACTTACTTTAAAAACTGGTCACTCCATAACAATTTTCCTTTGCAACAAGCATTTATTTGCAGCCACCCTGCATGCATATTTCTGACTCGGAAGCTGATTTAAAGCTTTGCGACTCATTTTCAGTGTATCTTTTTGACGTCTGCCTCCTGTCCTCCTCTGCTTGCATGCTGCTACGTCATGGCCCCAACTACAGCCAATCTGCCACCTTGCTGCCTGTCAAAACTTGGCTAAAGCCATTCACCTCATCTTAACGCCAGCGACGCCATGTCAGCCCCTGCCACAGCTGTCCCAGTCTCATGCTACCTGAGTAGTTTTGTAAGTTTTGTTACAATGCTTGGAAACAACCTTAAATAGCTGTTTTGTTGTATGTTACTGTGTGGTGTAGATGTGTATAATCATAGACTTTACTCAAACATTATACATAAAAATAGTGTATAGGTAAGAAAACATACAAGTTCCTGGAAAAATACTTTTTTTTTTGCTATAACTCTAATCATACTTAGAAAGTTCTCCCTGTACTATCTATGTATCTAAATGTGTTGTTAAAAAACAATTTTCTTTGTTTTGTGTCCTCACTACCAGTGAATAGATGGAGGGCCTTTTGAGCAAATCTGTAGTTTGGCTTTCTTGGTAGAAATCTGGAAAGTAAATTAAAAAAGCGTTAGTGCTTTTTGCCCATGGCTCTTTTGGTTGGGTAATTCTACAACTGCTCAATATTGTATCAGTATTGAGTACTCTTAATAGATCAGTTATGTACTCAGCTTATAATTGCACAGTGGTCAAAACAGCTCCAGTAACTTCTTGTGAAACATAAGGGTTTTCTGAAATGTTGACTCTGCAAGTACTTCTAAATGCTGTACTCTGTAGCTACAGTAACAAGTGGTGTATATATATGTAGGCTGTATCATTATTTGAAAGGGATTATTTTGTGATTTAAAACACACATTCAGTCCTAAAAATGTGCAATATGATCCAAAATTGATCATCCACACTTCATTTCTTTATTTTTTGCCAAAGAAATTAGGAGAAGCTGGTGCAGTGATTTATTGAAATGTGCAGTACATGGAAATACAGTATATGAGGCAAAAAAAGAGTTTTATTTCACAATTCTAACAAGTTTGAAAGTCAATATTTGGTGTGACCACCTTTTATTCTTCAAGCTGAACTGTCCTAGGCAGCTGTCTTGTCATTTCTTTCAGTAGTCTTTAGGAATGGTTCTTCAGGTTTCTTGAAGGACGTACAAAGCTTTGGATATTTGCTGCCTTTTGTTCCATTCTCTCGAGATGTGCCACACTGCTCCAATAATGATTTTTATTATATTATAGTGGGGCCTTTGCTTTACAATATATAAAGCACTTTCAGAGTATGTTTCAGATGACTGTTGTTGTGAATTGGTGCTGTATAAATAGAATTGAATAATGTTGAGGTTCCACTGTGTGTGTGTGTTTCTACTTATTAATGCTTTTAGTGCACTGGCAGTGTGTTTGGGCTAATATTATGCTGAAAAATGACGCAATCGCCAATCAGACACTTTGCAGATCTGAAGATGCTTTTCTGTGCTCTTAATTTGGACAAGATCCCCAACACCAGGGGCTCTAGACACTCTCTGTTGGACATCTCCTGACCTCAGCATACACAGTGACAACTATTTGAAACAAACACAGTCAGATGTGTTGCCACTGATTTCTAGTTCTTGTGTATTTGGCATACCTCTCCCTTTTCTTCCTGTTTTCCTTCTTTAAGCATGGCCTCTTGGCAGACACCTTTCCATTGAGACCATTTCTGATGAGACATCAGTGAACAGTAGATGGATTAGCCAAAGGTCCAAATGCATCACTCAGGACCTGTGTCCGGTCTTTGCTGAATATTTTTCCTGTTTGTTAAGGACATGACTTTCAGATACTGTTCATCTGCTGTAGTCATTTTTTCAGGCCTGCCACTTTTTTTTTTTTTTTGGTTTTTAACTCAGGTTTTGTCTTCTCTTTCCTTTTTTCCACATTTTTTTTCTAAGGACACACCACCAACCATGTAAAAACATGCCAGGTTTTCAGCTCTTTGGGACTGTTGGTGCAAAAATAAAATTTTTATGGCAGTCAAACTGTGTTACTAGCAACGGGTTCCAGTTGAATCTATGAAAGACAAATTGCTTAAAGATGGAATTTAAAATTGGTTCTTTGCTGAGTTGTCTCTCATGATTTGTCCTTTTAAGTAAGGTACCTTTTAATGCTTAAATGATTCATCAGTCACTGGTAAGTGGTACAAAGACTGGACTGAAAATCAGTGAAAAAACAACCAATGTGCAAAGAAGAAATCTTAAGACTTTCAGAAAACTTAGAAAACTAAGACCATTTAAAAATTACAAAGATAGGCTTCTTGGAAGCAAAACATAAAGAAATGAGATCCCAAGACAACAATATTCATGTGACACAATAAACACTGAGCCGTACCATCCAAGAAAATAATATTTTATTAGCCATCAGACAGAGAACAAGGTGAATATTGACAACACAAGAGGTCTGTCCAGTTAATCATTTCTATCACATTTGTTTTTTTCATATTTACACATGTATGTCATAAAACACAGTGCTGTGTCATCGTAAAGAAAATCTGCAACAGCTGCTCTTTACATGTCATTTAAAAAGTGGTATTTTTAATTAAGTCCTTCTTCTTTTTTTTCCTTTCCTTTCTGCTTTTATTTCACAGGCCCGAAAACTGGAGATAAAAGAAAAGGAGCTCGCTACTATATCCAGCTTCTATAAGGAGCAATTGGAAATACTGGAGAAAAAGGTAAAAGGCATTTCTTTATCTTATAAACATGGCTGCTATAGCATACCAATATAGACAATATTAAGTGTTATTATACTATAGTATACTGTTTAAAACAAGAAGCCAAAACTCACCTGAACAGCTTTTCAGTTTGTCCACTGGTTCCCTCGTTGGTGGTTTTTTGGGGGTTTGTTAGAAAGATACAAGGATTTCCATTTTTCAGATGTGTAACAGCAGATCTCACTAATGAGATGAAAAACATTCCGTAGACTTGGAATGAAAAGACAACTTCACATATAAGGAATATCAAAACAAATCCTTAAGTGAGATGCAGTATTACTCACTCTCCATAGAGATTCAAATCTTGGTGGAAAACAAGACACTGTTTCCTGTCTTGGAAATGCCAAGCCCACGTACCAGTGTCGGAGTATGAATGTAAATGAATTAAAAGTTTCAGCAGGCAGATAAGAGGCGCGACTTTCTGTTGATGGGCCGGCACTTAAGAGGTTCCTCGGATAGCTTGAGTTGCCTAATACAGTGCTTTTCTGTTCTCATCACCTTTGCCAGCAACCCTGTGGGCCTTTCACAGAATAGAAAGAAGTATTTTTATTTATTTATTTTAGTGCTTTAAAGGAATTGTGTTGTTTTCCCTTTACTTAATTTTCTTTTGATATTGTGCACAGTAAAAATCACTACAACGGTGGTTTGATGAAGCTTCCTTTCAGCTTATAAAGTAAACTTTTTGAGGAGTAAGGCTGCTTGAAGTTTGGTTGATACTCAAAAGCATGAGCATATCCTGGAAGGAGAGAAAGTACATTTCCAAATTAACACAGATGAGAAAGTATGCTGAAAATTTATGAGTAATTAAATGTAAAGGAAACAGGGTTTGAATGGAGGAGGGATTTTCTTTTTTGTTCATTATTAGACTGCTCATTTTAAACATGACAAAACTTTTAAATAATCCCATGTAAGCCATCTGTTTGATGCCAAAAGGAGACATTTCCCTGGTCGTCTCTTGGCTGTGCACAAAGCTACCTCACCCACATGTTCTGTCTGACTCAACAATTTGCTCTGCACAGGAAATCTATAATCAAACGTAGACGATTCGTTGGCATTTGATTATAAAGCAAGCTAGGGGGCGGCTGTGGCACGGGGGGTTGAGTGGGTCATTTACTAATTGGACAGTCTGTAGTTTGAGCCCCGACTCCGCCAGTCTGCATGTCAAAGTATCCTTGGGCAAGATGCATCCATCAGAGTGCAACTGAATGTTAGGCAAAGCCCTCAGGCATAGGAAAAAAGCATTTCTGTCTGCGTGGATGGGTAAATGTAGCTTGTAGTAAAAGTGCTCAGTATAAAAAAATCCAGTATTGTTTAAGCAATCATAAAATCCAAAGTAAATTTTATTTATAGTGAGATAATAGTCAGTCAGTATTATAGAACATTTCCCATATGTGCACTTATTAACAGGGACATGAATAGACACTGTTTTATACAGCTCGTGATGGAAAGATTAACTCCACCATTATGTTCCACATTAAGCAAGTGATTAGTGTTAACTTTTTGATGCTACTGATGTTTGTGCTGTCCACTTCCATTTTCCAGATGTTATATCAGCTCTGACATCTATGGATGTAATTGAAGGACGGCTAATTCCAATAAAGAACAGGAAGGCGTTTTCCCCCCTTTTTTTTGCTTTGTCTACAGCTTGTTTTTAGAAGCTATCTACCAGAAAACGATGACAGTAGCTAAAACAGCTCGTTTCGGATGCCCAGTATAAGACAAGGTTTTTTTTTTCTGAAATGTGAATACTATAGTGTTCCTATAGTAGACTTAAAATAAAAGGGAAAACAAAGAAAGATGGAACTGTAAATTAGTACAATAAATACTATTTAAGGCTAAATTGACATAACCTGATAGCAGATTACACAATGAAGGAATGAAAAGGTAACCGGTAGATGCAAATAACCTTACTTCAGTTTCCCTTCCCCTCGTCAGTTTCCCTCTTTAAATCCCAACTTCCCCTCAGGTATTTGGTAGACGCTCCTGGGGTCTTGACTCCCTCTCTGCGCCTCTACTCAGTCTCTCCCTCCCTGTAGCAAGACCCATCAGGCAGAGGGTTACTTTATCTACTCCCTGACACTCGCCTCCTTTAGGCCTGTGAGAAAACCCTTTACATAGGCAAGTTAAATGGGAGGGCCCCTGCACTCCGTGCAGAAAGCAACACGCGGTGCAATACTTGACGGAAGAGACTGATTGGCAGAAGAGCGCAGGATGGTCTATCTTTCTCCGCTTGCTGCTGCAGTCCCGTTTTCTATCTTTTTTATTTCACCCCTCACTTGCACACGGCTGACCTGCATTTGAATGAGGAAGCTAAAAAGCAGGGTACTGAGAGGGAGAGATAAAGAGGCTATATGGACTGTGCATTAAACAGACAGTCTATCCTGAGCCGGCATCCACCCTCCGCCTCCTTTTTCTTCATTTTCCAGTCTAGCACTCCATTCATCCAGTTCTCCTTTCAAGCCTCCTCTCCATTTCCTTTCCTATCTTTTTTCTTTTCACTCTCTCATACCTATTGCAAATTCCAGTGGGGCTGAAATAAATGGCCACTTAAAAGTTGAATTGTGACTGACACAGGTTATATACATAAATGCAAAGCACAAGCTAAAACA
Organism: Hemichromis elongatus; assembly: GCA_015108515.1. Taxonomy (NCBI): domain Eukaryota; kingdom Metazoa; phylum Chordata; class Actinopteri; order Cichliformes; family Cichlidae; genus Hemichromis; species Hemichromis elongatus. The sequence continues at coordinate 116,507 of VUQR01000899.1, forward strand.
GTAATGTGTCTCACTTGTGCCACAACTGATTCAATCAAGTCTTTAAATAGCTTTGCATACTTTAGCCTTTTTACATTCTGTGAAGACATGTCAACTGTTAAAACTGAGAAATGTTATCAGTAACAGGATTGGGTATTGTTGCAGCTCAATGTAAAACTGAGAAATTGAAAAGAATCCAGACTGTTATCGGCACACAGTTCAAAAAGCTATTATCCACGATTGTATGGAGGCCCATTAGTACGCATGGCATGGGTAACTTGTTCACCCAAGGAGACATTCTTGAGCTGATCTCTGTTTTGGCATGCCAGATGCAACAGGCATGATTTCAAATGCAAATGTCAGATTTAAATTTGTCAGCCTACTGTGCATCAGTCAATCTTCAGACCCGGCTAGGGCCGCAGGGCTTTATTTATTGATTGATTGTTTTATTTATTTCTTTATTTCTAATTTTATTTTACATTGCAAATTGTGTTAGCCAAAGGTTGGAAAGGCAAAGGTAATCTGTGTGACGCTCCACTGAATCAACATTTTACTTGGGCTTAGCGTCAGATTTTTCTAACAGGTTAATAATGGTATATGTAAGTGTGTGCACACTTTGTGTGTGCCTGTGTGAGAATACACGCAAGCAAACTCTAGTGTCCAGTTTGCCTTAGGGATGAATGATGATAACAGGCTGTAATGTTTGTCTAAGAGCTGCGGATACTGTTTG
>VUQR01000902.1:0-15490 GCA_015108515.1 Hemichromis elongatus
ACTGGGGCAGTGTAATCTTCCTGTCTTTGCTGACGTCTTCTTGCATACATGTTGGAGTCCGTATACAACTGCTCAGAAAAGGTTTCCAAATTTTTCCAAATGGTTCTCTGGTTGAACGTTCAAAGGGTGTGAACACAAGTGCCGCCAACAAACTGACAAAAAAAACTGCTGCTTCTCACTCCTGTTTATTCTAAAGATTCCGTGACATCATCACTTCATAAGCCAATGAGATTGAATGATTTTAAGATCAAAGAAATTCCCCGCCCACATCACGGAGGACATGCGCTGGGATTGGCTGGCCGCTGTATCGACCATCCAATCCCTGCCCCGAGTGACCCTCCCATTGAAATACATGGTAAAATTTTTGTTGAAAAAAGTGGCATAATTTAAACTAGAGAATGCATTTTCTGAAGAAACTGCAGCATGGATGCTCATAGCTGAACGATTTTAAGATCAAAGGAATTCTGGCGCTAAGCCCCGCCCACGTCCCGGAGGACGTGCGCTGGGATTGGCTGGTCGATACAGCGGCCAAGCCCCGAGTGACCCTCCCATTGAAATACATGGTAAAAATTTTTTTGAAAAAAGTGGAATAACTTAAAAAATATAAAAGTTAAAGACGAGAAAAGTAGAAGCAGTCATGTCCAAAAGAAGAGAAATCCAACGGTGGTTGAACGGTCTCTCTACGTCGAACGGTGTCGGAGGAGATAGACGGTGAAAAACATACGGAAAATGAAATAATAATAAAAAAAAAGAATACTGTGGATGCATCCACACTAATAATATTTCAGATGCTTCTGAATCGCAGCGGGTAATTGATAAAAATTGATATCTCTGTTTCAGCCATCGACTGCTGCTATTTCAGAATAATTTCAAGTGTTGGTCTATTGCTTCAGAAACATTGAGGAAATCCTCGCTGCCAAAGGAGAGACAGTGAAGAGGGTGGAAGAAAGTGCTGCTCTGGAGATAGTGATGGATGAGTCCGGAGAAGACAAGTCACAGTGTGCTGAAGACACAGAGGAGTCTGGCAGTGACCCAGAAAAACGATAAAGCTCTGCTTGTACTGCAGTGTTTATACTGTAGAATTGCTATATGTAATTTATTAATAAAATCAAATTTATAAAAGTTCTTTGTTTTTTGTTTTTTCATAGTGATGCATTTTAATCATTTTAGTGTACAAACCAACAAACTAACTGCAGTTAAGGCAAAAAATAGTTTGTATTTATTCATAGACATTTTTTTATTTAAAAAATAAAATGTGCTATCCTGACATCTAATGTGTTTAATAAAACAGCGGAGTTATTATTGTTGTTGTTGTTGTTGTGATGTTTTTTTGTTTTTAAACATGGTGTTTGTATTAACCCGCACTGATTACTGTTTCCCTACTTTAAGCGTTGTAATTTCGCTCCAAATGACCCTGTGTGCGTTCCGTTGAGAACGACAAATCTCGCGACATCTCGCATTGTTGTTGCGTACCGTAATCGGGTAAACATATATGACAGGTAGTTCTCAGCTAAGCTAGCTATATTTTGCAGTCTCTAGAATTGACTGCAATGGACACTGCAGGAGCCCAGGACGAGGCGGACAGACCCCGTCATCGGCCTTTCCTGATCGGCGTCAGCGGAGGAACGGCTAGCGGCAAGGTCCGTCATGTTTAAGGCTTATATGTAATTTAGCATCCCGGTATTCTGACGGCTAGCTTTGCATACTCTGCCATTGGCGCCAATATTAGCATTTATCAAACTGACAAAAATTACTATTGCGCTCGCTTACCCAGGGGATACGTCTGTTGTTTATGATTACATGTCTGCTGTGTTAATTTTATACTATATTTGTGACCTTGTGGCGCCCAAGACTTGTCCAGCTAACTATCTGCTGTAATGAAACTGTCAGTTCTCTCCAGACCTGGAGTCAGCTGATAAACACTGAGGTCACTAATGCAACGTTTCATTTCAGACTGTTGCTCAGGACATCACCTATAACAGGATTTAACATTGTACTTTAATCCAATCAAAGGCATTACCGACAGCAATAGTCGATTTTTATTTATTTGCAGTCCACCGTGTGTGCAAAGATCATGGAGCTCCTGGGTCAGAACAAGGTGGACCATCGCCAGAGAAAGGTGGCAATTATAAGCCAGGACTGCTTCTACAGGGTCCTGACTCCAGATCAAAAAGCCAAAGCGATCAAAGGCCAGTACAACTTTGATCACCCAGGTAGGCTCATGCTACAAGTAGGACTTTTTCCCCTCTGCCAAATCTGATCACGACAGACCCAGTCAGTGTATTTGTGAGATCAGTCTAATTGAGATATGTATAGGAGAAATTAAGACCTACCTGTATTATAAAATAACATGCATATGTATTTCGTTATGCTGTTATAAGGGTGTTAATTATAAAAGATGTAATGCTGCAAATGGGCTTTGTGAAATTATGCTCCTTACATGCCTCGTAATATGTACTTAACATATTGATTCATTTAATCATGTTTTTGCTTAATGCTTACCCTTCAGTGTTTCTGTTTAATGTCTTGCAGAGGCATTTGACAATGAGTTAATGTATCAAACGTTGAAGGACATTGTGGAGGGGAGGGTAGTCGAAGTGCCAACGTATGACTTTGTCACCCATTCCAGGTAGGAAGGAAGCTCTTCATGGTCCTAAGCCCTGATATTTGTTTCTTTAAATAAAAGAAACTCGTCTATCCTCACCTCATTTATTGTGTTTATAGGCAGGAAGAGAGGATCACAGTTTACCCGGCGGACGTGGTCCTCTTTGAGGGGATCCTCGTTTTCTACCCACAGAAAGTGCGCGACATGTTTCATATGAAGCTGTTTGTGGACACTGATTCAGACGTCAGACTGTCTCGCAGAGGTATCGGCGACTGCCTTACACGTGTGTCAACTGGACCAAAATTTTGTTATTTAAAAAACAAAAACAAAAGACTTTTTCATGTTTCCTAAAATTTCAAAATAACATGAAAAAATGACATTTACCAGTCTTTGTTGATTTTTACTTTTACATTTTTACGTTTACATTTTTAAGTTTAAGATGTCAAACTGTGTTGGAATTATTATAACTTGCCATCAGCACTGAGGGGGCTAATTTTGTTGGCTGACTGGCCAGGTCATACCCAGCGGTGTATTTGGGTGAGCATTCAGCCCTCACATCTGAATCAATTAGCTGAAAAGCTTGCATATCTTGCCATGATGTGCAGTGAACAGTATCTGAAATTCGTGTCCTAAAGAAATGATGGCGAAAAGATCCAACAAAAACCTGACACAGGATCTGCCCCTGATGAAATGGTCTCAGTGGAAGGGTAGCTGTCAAGAAGCTTTTGTTAAAGAATGGAAACAGGAAGAACTAGATGAGGTTTGCTTTTAAGGCTGCATTTCTATCAGTGGTTTGGGGGATCTTGTCAAAATTGATGGAATTATGAACACATAAAATTGCTGTCAGAAGTTGATCTAACATACAGTGCCATCTGGAAAATGTCTGATTTAAAGCAACTTGAGTTTTTGATCATGATGATGATCTCAAATGCACTATTAATGCATCAAAAGCACAATAGAAAATTATAGGTCATGGATTGGCCTCCCCAGTGTCCTGATCTGGACATTACTGAAGCAGTGTGGGATCCTCTTGACAGAGAGCAGAAGAAAAGGCGGCATCCAAAGAAGAGCTTTGAATGTCCTTCCAGAAGCCTGGAGAACTATTCCCGAAGACTACGTACAGAAAATACAAGAGAGCTGCCTAATAGACTGTGTTATTGTCTGTGTTCATCATAACTAATATTCAAAATCATTAGAACTCTATTAAAGAAATGGAGGATGACTAACAAGTTTTGCACTGTACTTATATTAATAGATAAAACAGACAGTGAAATGAAGATAACACGAATATCGGAAAGTGCAGTTGTCCTTGAGGGCATCATCATTTGTCTTTGGGATTCTGTTTTTGGTTGAAACACATCATATCCTACTCTTCCCCTCCTGTAGTTCTGCGAGACATGAGCAGAGGGAGAGACCTGGAGCAGATTCTCACTCAGTATACAACATTTGTGAAGCCAGCTTTTGAAGAGTTTTGTTTGCCTGTAAGTGTGGTGGTCAGCCCTGATTATGTGCTTATTTGTTCAGGATCCTATTCTGTTAAGCAGACACACATTATATTAAACATTTTGTTCTTCCCAGACTAAGAAGTATGCAGATGTCATCATTCCAAGAGGAGTCGACAATATGGGTGAGTGCCATACATTTCAGCATTTTTTCTGCTCTCCGTCGAGTCAGAAATGCTAAACAAATACCTCTTTTTTTTCTGATTTCCATCAGTGGCCATTAACCTCATTGTGCAGCACATCCAAGATATCTTAAACGGCGAAATCTGCAAATGGCAGCGTGGATCCGTGAACGGCCAAGCACGTGCTTTTAAACGGGTCCTGTCTGAGCAAGGCGACCTGCAGAACGGATCCGCTAACCCTTCAGGAAAGAGGGTTCTCCTGGAGCCCAGCAGTCGGCCTCACTGAGACTGTAGATTTGAATCGATAGGCTTTGAGCTTGAATCGCTGCTACAGATTTTTTTTTTTTTTTTAAAGTGGAGCTTGTCAGACACACTCTGCATTGTTTTAAAATATTACCCATAATCACATGTTGCAGGGATTTAGCGCTGCAACATCTTTCCCATTTAACTGCAGTTATTGTTGCATTTTATTTTATTTTTTTAAACAAGCAGTCTTCCATGATGCTTTGATTTTTTTTTCTTTTTCAGTGTTAAGTACAGTCATGTGACCTGTGTCTGAGACTGGAGGACTTATAATTGAAGTGTTTGAGTACAGTAGACGCTGACATATAGTCATGGTTTTGCACTTGGAGTGACCCTACTGTTAAACTGAGTCGTGCTTTATTGCTTTCAGATTAATATATTGAAATGATCATTCAGATGTCTTGTACTTTTCTCTTTTAAATCAAGTCAGAACCAGATGTGTTGCACCTACTTTCATATCGAGCACATCCTTAATTATTTAATAATGGATCTATGCCTTAATTTGTTTACTTCCACTCGTTATTTGTGTACAACAATAAACAAAAACTGTTAAGCTTTATTAAAGTGTCATTTGTCGATTTGAGAAACGGGGGGGTGGTTGGGTGGACCTCGTGACCAACACGCCGTGTATAGAAAGAGCTGTTTGCTTTATTGGAGTTTGAGAGCACAGTGTGATGTGTTGGTTTTATCCCCAAAAAGGAATAAAAAAAAATGATTTTACTACAGCACATTTTTGGAATGACACACGCACACAAGTCACAGAGGACTTCAGTCACACACAGGCGCCTCTTTCACACACTAACATGACCGGGACGTGACTGTGATTGCCTGATGGTTTCTCTACACTTGAACACGGCACTCGATGATTCAGAATGATGTACATAGATCACAGCATCTTTAGTTATTTCTCTTTTTGTGTTTTTGCTTTGCTTCTTTTTTTTTTTCTTTTTTCAAGTGCACATGTATGGCACTTGGGAGAAGCTGAGCTCTTCTCATAAGCATAAACATCCTTTTTAAGAACAAAAGGAGCACTGTATATAATACATTTCATAACCATACATGATTCTTACACAAAAATGTTGCAAAACATAGGTTTCCAGTCTATTATGGCCATCCTCTCCTCCGAGTCCAAATCTCCCACCTCCCAGCCTCGTGCCCACGCAGCGGCCTGCCCGTAGACGTCATAGTTTGTGTCAGGCTGCTGTTGAGGTTCTGCTGTTTGAGGGGAACTCGAGTAGGGAGGGGGCTGAAGAAGATAACCAATAAATGGCACATACATGAGGAAGAGGAAGGAGCGACTTGAGAGTAATGGACCATTCAGCTCACACACGTGCGTGGACACGTGCACACACACACACACACACTCGCGCAGCAGCTCCACTCTAAAACAGAAAGCCCAGGGAGCAGACTTTGGTCATTTCCGTAGTGTGTCCCTGTGATTCTTCGCCTCCTTGGCACCGGGCTACCTGTTGTCTCGTTGCAGACACAGAATGTCTCCAATAATCCCAATTATAATCTCCCCGAGCAGTAGAGCTCTTTGTAAACCTCGACAATTCAGTTGTCTGTAGTTTGTTCTCAACCCCCTCCCCCCACCCACTATGAGTCTCCCATCAGCCTCGGCGGGTAGCTTCCGTTCGTCTCTCTTTCAGTCTGTAGTAAAGTGGAGTTAGTGTCATGAAGCACAGTTGGAGGTCAGTGTTGGAGGCCCTCCTCCCCTCCGCGGGCCCTAGGTCTTCTCCTCACGGTCCGTCTTGCGTCTTGAAATGTTTCTGGGCTTTATCTTCAGCGACAGCTCCCAGAGGGCTTCCTCGGCCAGGTGATCGCTGAAGTCGTTGAAGAACGAGACGATGTCTTCGTTGCGCTTCAGCTCGTAATGCCTGAAATGAGGAGAGGTAATTAATTACTGAGAAAACAAAGCAGTCCGTGTTAAGATGACAGCCATGTTTTATGACATTAAAATTTAATGGAGAACAAAGCAGGAACGCATTAGCGGTCTTTCCAGTGGCAAACGCTGACATCTATTGCTGCAATTGATGCGTTCAGTGGCTTCTTATTAAATACTACTTATTCCGATGGACTTACACTTGTTGGAAGCGCCGCATACTGTCCAGAATGTTGAACTGCTGCCAGCGTTTGGAGAAATTAACCTTCCCGTCGATCAGGTCAGGGTTTCCCAGGTGGACGAAGGTCAGGTCCTGGAGGATGAGACCCCTGTGGAGAAGAATGAATGGAATAAATAAACCAGTCGTGGCTAGACGACCATCTTGATGAGCCATGCACATTTACTCACAAGTACGGGATGCACGGGGGCTCCACTTCAGCCAGCGCAGCTCTGTATGCCCTGAAGGAGGAGGAGCTGTCGATCAGCGTGCAATACTCCTCCAATCCCTGAGGGAGAAGATTTGGAGATGTTTATTTAATAAAATAACAGTCATGATACCTGAGGAGATTTTTAATTTCTCATCCTAAATTCGCAATTGTCTCACCTCTGAGGTCTGCTTCTGCCACTCCAACCTCCTGATGGGGGCCGAGTCCAAAGCAGACAGTATTGCCAAGTAGGAGTTGAAATTATTTAACTTTCTTAAGTGCTGTAATAAAAATAAATATGACTTTTAAATGCTGTTAAACAGGGAAACTCCTGATGATTTGTAAGGGTTGCAAGCCTTAAACCAACCTTCATTATCTTAATGAACTTGAGAAGTAGCTTCTCTCTGTCTTGAGCTTTCTCTTGCTGAATTATCAAAGAGCGAACCCTGCAAAGAGAGAGAGAGAGAGAGAGAGACGCAGCGGGGTGTCGGCGTTTATTGAGGCGAGATGGTATGAGAGGAAAGCCACAGAATTTAATTATAGGGGAGGAGATGTTGAGTTGAGCATTACAGTGTCTTACCAATAGCTCATGTTGTTAAAGTGCTCTGTGAACTGAGTCAGGTTCGGACTCTTCTCCTCATTCTGCTCCTTGGCCCAAAGTAGAACTTCGGGAATCTAATGGAAAAACACAGAGGAGAGCAGAGCACAAGGTTGGGATTGATTATGTGTCAAACCACAAATAATTGGCAGACCGGTGAAAGGATTAACGCAATAACGAAGACACTGTACCTCGATTTTATAAAAAAGTTCAGCATCGAGAAGTGTGAGCTGATCTGCGATCTCGTGACTGCGAAAATCGTGAAGAGTTCCAGGCCTGATGAAGAACACACAAATCATTAAGTGGCACCTGACACTATTTTTTCTGTATTTCAGATTTGGTGACAGAACCTCGCACTTTCCCATCTGTCCCAAAGAGCAAAAAAGCCAAACACAACAACAGTCACCTCGAGGTGATTTATGTCGTAAGGTAAAGACCCAACAATCAGACAACCCCTTTGAGCAAACATTTGGTGACAGTGGGAAAGAAAAACTCCCTTTTAACTCAAAGAAACTGCATTTATGGCCATTGCTATATGTTAAGACACATCCCCACAGGAAGGTGTGTGTTGTGAAGGTGGTGGGTACCAAATGAAACTTTTCTGAACTTGAAATGGCTGCCAATTAGATTGTAGGATACTATCGACTGACATGTGACAGGGTGGCAAATATACGACACACACAAAGCAGAACTGCCAAACTGTAGTTTTAGTATAAAAGATGGATGTAGTGGGTGCTGCTATACATCATGTGGATGACTGAACGATCCACACAATGGCAGTTCTCCATGAGCCTGAGTCTAGTTCTGCTGGAGGATTCTTCCTGTTAAAAGGGAGTTTTTCTTTCCTACTGTCACCAAGTACTTGCTCATAAGGGGTCGCCTTATTGTTGGGATTTCCTCTGTATTATTGTAGGGTCTGTACCTTACAATATAAAACGCTTGAGGCGCTGTATGATTAAAATAAAATTGAACGAAACTGTAGACTGTTGCAGAGTCCCTGGGTTAGACTTTGTTACTGCAGAGTTCAGAATCAATGAGTGACCTCATTGTGGCTATGTCCATCATTTATGTACAGTCTATGGTTCAATTCATTGCAAAACACTTGTTTAAATGGAAACTATGGTGCACTGAACACCCTGTTGTGGCACACAGCTAGGCCACTAACTCGCCGTTTTTAATATAGGGGATTGATACATAGTCCCCACATAGCTGTGTCAAAAGGATTACCCAATCAGCAGCTAACAAATGTGAGAAAACAAACCACTGCACACAATCTTTCACATCACTCCAGGGGCACGTTGTTTAATCCTGAAACCACACAAAAACTGTGCACCGCTTTCCGATTTTTATTTGTGTCCTCAATCTTCCGGGCAGGGAATATTAAGGACACTCTTGTTAGCTCTGTCACTGTCCACCTATCCTGTGCCAAACTGTCAGCGCTTCAACCTTCCACTGCTCATTAGAATTCATTTACCTGGACTGTCAAATCATCTTCACTTTCATCAACATTATGAGCCTGTATCTTATATGCCTCAAAACGGTGCAGTTACATGCCTGGTCAACTAATTATTAATTAGTACAGTGAAATATTTTATAATATAGCACCCTGTGTTGATAAAATAGCTGCTTAATGAAGTTAAAATGGAATCTGATATTAAGACATGTCTCAGTACACAACGCTTTACTCCCCAAAAGTTTAACTGCAGCCATTATATCATCTGGGAATCATTAAATTGGTTTAAGATTCTATGACTGCAGTCTTGTGGTTTCTGATTGCAAGTCTGCCAGGCACTGAATCCAAACCTGCTCGTTATCCTTAAAGAAACACAGCTATAAGAGAAGCACTGCATTTTTCCGTCATACCCATTCCCATGCAAGCCTCAGAGAGACTTGATTTGAAACTCCCACAGTACCTTGCAGAGACCCCCCGTGCCGCGAGGGGCTTGAGTGAGTTAGTGTAACGCAGCAGCTTTTTTTGCTCCACCTTATCCAGGATATTTTTGCGGAGCACACGGGCGAGACTGAGTTCGCCATTACACACTAGTGTGAACACCAGGTCCATGAGCTGTTTCAAAATGTCCTCGGTCAGCTCTACCAGGCTGGAAGACACAGAAGGAACAAAAGAAATTTGTCAGCTCAATAAAGCAGTCAAACGCTAACAAAAGAGGACAACGGGGAACAATAACTACTCACCACAGCTCATCTACCACACGAACCAGCACGAAGAACGTGTTCTTGCTGACTCGCTTCTTGAAGGTGTCTGGACTATGGCAGAACGTGGTATATGTGCTTTGTGGTTAAGGACAGTGACAATAGTGTTTATGTGGAATTAAAAAACAAAAAAACTTTAATACATGATACTTCATTCCAGGAAGAGGCAGATGAATGAATCATCATTCCATCAGGGACTTGTCCCCGTAAGGTTCTTGCCCAAAATAAGTGAACTATAAAATAGATATTACATGTTTCCCTTTTAAAAAGTAATGCATTTCTTCACTCAATTACTTTGTGTAAAAGGTAATCAGTTAGACTGCTTGTTATATCACTTCTGCATTACTCTGCAACATCATGTGAGGTGCACCGTCATGTCATTTAAATCACACATATGCCCACATACCTAGCCCTATTCCAACAAGGACTACATACACAACATCTTTCTTTAATATTTAAGTATAAGGACAAAGTCAAACTCAATCAACTGTTAAATCTTATGTGAAGAATGCTGTTTGCTTCAGCTCGACTTCTGTTGCTGCAGAGCTGCAAGCCACTTTGATACCCACCTCCCCTTCAGCTTCTCTTGTTCTCTTTGATTCCTGCTCTAAGGGTGATACTGTGAGGTGAGAATAATGGGTACCTGTCTAGATCAACATGGTAACTCAGGTTTTTGGCTTAAAAAAAAATCGACTGTGGGTACCACACTTTCACTGTTATTTCAAATAGCATCCTGTGAGTCTATACAAGGAATATGTATACATGCAGCCATGAGGCCCGGTTGTTAAGTTACAGCAGTGGAAACCATGCATCGCATTTTTTCTGGAATTTGCATGTATTGATAATCAGATCGCGATACAGAAAATCTTTAATTTCTTGTTATGTTTGGTCCTAATCTGCTGAACAGTCTCCCACACTCTGCATTTATTAATTAGTGTCCCACTCTTAATGTTAAGCTGTGGTGCAGGGCGTTTTTGCAGAGCCCTTAGCCTCAACATATGGCCAGGAATACCTGCAGAGCTCTTAACGGTTTTATTGACAACTGCTCTTTGTCTGTTAAGTCGAGTCAATATTTTAAAGGCCGCAGTATGATTTCTGACAACCATCTGAGCCTGAATAAGTTGAAAGTTTTGTTTTATGCAGCTTAGGAGTCCCAGCAAGGCCAGATCAATGTTATCCAGAAGTACAGACACTTTCATCTCCTTTAGGTTAGATTATTGCAAGTGTATATATACACTTGTTTGTGGAAACATTGTTCACAGAGCACAGCAGGACCAAAATGCAGTGGCCAGACTTCTTTACTAAAACCACACAAAAAGCAAACACATCACCACTGTTTTAGCTTCTCTTCAGCTGATTCTAAAAGACTAACTTTAAAGGTGCGCTATGGGTTCATACCAAAGTACATCTCAGATCTCCTGATACGTGAAGTGCCCGGTTATAACCTTTGGTCCTCAGTCAAGACTCTACGGGGTGATCGGGCTTTTTCTGTGAGACACCCTCTCTTTGAAACAACCTCCTTGAGGATCTCAGATTTACTATCGTTTTTCAATCCCTCCTAAAGATGTATTTTTTATGAGCGGGTATTGTCTTTTCATAATATGGCTCTTTTATGGTTTTAACTGTTGTATCATCTTTCCCCAGCAATGATTTTTAATTATTTTATATTTGTTTTAATTTACCCGTTTTCTATTTTTAATTTTCTTTACACATATTACCGCTTCACTTTTATCTCTGTTTGTCTTGTGATACACTTTGTAACTTTGATCTTTTAAAGGTTCTATTTAAATAAAGTGGATGTTTTTTGCTTATGCTGTTGGAATTGCAGCTACTTAAAGACAGATCAGAAAACCCATCACTTAGATTTTATTGGCTATTTATCATCAAGAATACCTATTTAATCAATAAGATGAATTTCACAACAAACCAGGCTGGGACAGAGTCAGAGTTGAATACACTGAGCTGGCTTTAGTGCTTAAATTTCAGAGCTCTGATGTGCAGCAGTTACAGCAGCACAGAGAGCACACAGAGAGGTAATATAAATATATTAATATATTTATATTTACCCTCACTTGTGTTGACCAAATCATAAAATCTGCAAGTTTCTGCAGCGTTACTCTCAAGTCTTCAGGACAGTCTTATGATCCACTTTGTGGAGAAAGAGTCAAACAAGGAGTCAAACATTCCTTTTACAGGAGTCTGAAGCAGAAGACTGGGGTTAACACAGAAAGCTGATAACCAATACTGTGACACTCATGATCTCCCATTGGAGTTTTAGGTTCTGGCAAGCCAGCTAATGCAAAGCAAGCCTCCCCATATCTAACATGCTTCAGAAAACACCTCAGAGCTTTGCTAAAGTTCTGCAGATGTAAGTGACGATTTCTTTTTTTTTTTTACTTCGGCCCTGTTTGAACTCAGAAAACACAACAAGCAAAGTAACTGATTAGGCAGTGTAATAGGAGTGCTTAATGTCTACATAGAAATGCATCATGTGACTGCATCACAGTCACATGACATCTACACATTTTCTCTAAAATTCAAAGGTGTGTGTGTTCGACACAAGACTGGTTTCGCCTAATCCTTTTAGCTTTCTGTGAGCCTCAGTGTCTTGTATAAACAATGATCGTCATTAGGCAGTAATCACTGTCATTACCGTGTTGCTAATTAATTCCTGCAGTAAAAACAATAGAGCTGCGACTAACTTATTATCAGCTATTCCACTGATGATATGCTCAATCAGTTGATTAACTGTTTAGTCATTAAGACATCAGGAGAAAATGCAGCTTATCTAAACTTTCCCCGGGTCAGTTTGCAGAGACGCCATTCTGCAACACACATGATTAAGAATGCCTTATTAAAGCATCTCTAATTTGTCCAAATGATAAGTCTGCCCATATAAAGTAATGATGAAACACTGCAGAAGTAATGTTTTTAGTCTTCAGTGGAGTGCTAAATAAAAAGTCTAATACATGTGATGTCTAAAATCCATCCATCCATCCTCTTCCGCTTATTCAATTTAGGGTTGGAGGAGGTGGGCTGAAGCATATCTGAGGTACCAAAGGGCTGGACAGGTTGCTAACTTGTTGCAGGGCCAACATAAAGAGGCGGACAACCATTTGTATTCACAATTACTCCTCCGGCCAATTTAGAATCACTAGTTAACCCGAGAGAACCCACACTGCCCCTTATGTCTTAATTTTTTTAAATTATTTAAAAAATTATAATGAAAAAAGAAATAGTACGTCTTTGGACCTTTTTTACATTTACTGAAGAAACAACTCAAGAAGAAGCTGGGAAAAAAATCTTCAAGGTCAAAGTTCATGACACGTTCTCTACATGTTCAGCAGTAATTTTAAATGTTTATATCTGTCAGCTGATTCCGGTTCTACATTAATGAATATAATTTAATTGAAAGCCCAGAAAAAGCAAGCAGGATGAACCTGGGTCTCCTTGGTAAATAAGGATTAAAGTGAGAGACAGCGCACTGTGTCAACAACAACAATAACACAATAACAACAAACCAAAAAAAAAAAAAAGAAGCTCAGAGTGACATGTAGAGTTATTTGAAAAGGATATCTGTAGTGTAGCTTCTTAATGAGGTCCTCTGGGGTTATAAAAGTCCTATATGTAGTCAGAAAGGCTTCACAGTACAAAACGAGATCTGTCGAGCAAGAACAGAGGGGTAAAGGTGGCGTGTTTCAGTCGATGTGCAGCCAGTGTTTTCAGTTACCTAATTAAAGCTGGCAGCACATCATCAAATGTGAAGGGCTGACACGCTGCAAATAACTGAACCGCAAAGAGACTGAAAGCTATTTAAAATACCATTCATAGGAAAAATAATAACACAGCAGTCAGGCTAAAGAATCGTACTTAAACAAGTACACATAAATCTGTCTTTGACTCTAATGTAAACGCACAGCTGTCAAAGCCGGCAAAACAAATCTGTGCCAGTGACCCAGAAGCACAGTGACACACTGCACAAAATAACGACTGCGATGCTTTGCGTGTGCTGTACTGTACCTTTGCGGTCTGTTTCTGTAGCGTGGACTAATAGGATGTCCCCTGATCCGGCGCGGACGTCGGGGCCGTCGTCATTCTGCGAATATTAAGTAGCGGGCGAGGTGCGGCAGAGAAATACGGACAGGAGGGTGAGAGTGAAAGGAGGAGGAGGAGGAAGAGAAGAAAAGAGTGGTTAGACTTAGGATGGAGTGATGCAGTCTAGCCCAAAATGAAGCATTCACATTTCCTTCCCCCTCCCCGACCCCTCCTGTCCTGCACCAGCTCCCTAACTGATGACGGAGAAAAAGTCTAGATCTGTGCGTGACAAAGATCGCCTGTGCTGTGATATTTCTTGCACGACACCTCTAAATTTCAGCAAAGCTTTAAACCATTCCTCCTTACATTTCTGATCGCTCCCGGTCTCCTTTTGTAAAGCATTGCTGTCACACTGGCCCTAACCTGGCAGAGTGGCGGGCAGCATTTTCACAAATCTGTATCTCTGTATCTAACCCTCACACTGCACCACACAGGACAAAGGAGGAGGAGGAGGATGGAGCAGTCAGGTTTTATATCTGCAGTTTTGCAGACTGAACTCCAGAGGGCAGCCACGGCTGCTGGTGGCTTTTGTCCGGATCTGATTTCACATCTGAATGACTCATTGCGACCTTTTCCTCTGAGCTGGACTAACAGGATGAAGCGTGCTTTGTACGCTGGTGCTGCTGCACACTTCTGTTGATGGTGGATTTCTAAAAACAGCACACAGGCCTCAAACAGCTGTCCCCTTACTTCTTGTTTTAGTGTTATCCTGCTCATGATCTCCTTGTGGTCAATGAGGGCGAGCTCGTCCACATCTTCTTCATCGCTCCCAGCTGAATCCGTCGCCTTTTGCCTTCTGAAAAACCACACACACACACGCATCATCAAATATGTTCAAAATTCACACTACGTGCTAGAGTGGAAACAACTGATTATTTTGCAAAAATTAATATTCTGCTGTTGCGCTAACTAGCTCAACAACTGTGAAGAACATCCTTTCTGTAATACTTTCTTTAAGACCCCATACCTGTCCTTATCCAAAACCTCTTTGCTATTGGTGGATGGCATCTGAGGGGTGGGGTCGTGAAGGACATCATCAGCTGCGATTGTTTCCTATTCGTGGAAAGGGGGAGAATAAATAAATAAATCAGCGTCTGTAACATCATCACCAATGAATGACCCCCACGCAGCAACAGGAGGCTGCGTGGCTGTTCATTGCATCAGAAGGACCACTAAGACCTCATGCAACATGTTGGTGGAGCGGAAATGGTGAATGGTTTATCTCGAGGTGTACAAAGGATGTTGTCCCCATTAGTGCTGATGCAGATAAGGTGTAATGAGCTGAGGGGGTGAAACAATGAAGCTTTCCTTCGTTGTGAGCAAGGAAAAACCCGACAGATGATACCCAAACCAGAACGTCACCACAGGGTAGAAGCACCAAATGTAGAACCACAACCACACTTGCATACATCATCCTAATCCTTTGTTCTCTCTCCCTCTCTCTTTCTCATCTCACCTCAACCCAACATGCCTTAAAATCCCAAATGCACAAGTTGCACTAAAGGAATACAAACACCACCGTACACACACGCACATACACTTGTCGCACATGCACAGGTGCACAACAACTGTTATGAGAAGTGTTTCTGGAAACCTGAAAACCAGTAAAGAGAATCCCTCAGCAGCAACATGTTAAGTGTTAGATTGGAAAATGGTTAAACGCTTGTTACAGTTAAAGCGCAGCCTGTGAGAGAGAGAGAGTGATGGCAATCAGCAGCCGGGCATTCATAACAACATTCACAATATA
>VUQR01000902.1:16950-32775 GCA_015108515.1 Hemichromis elongatus
ATGGGTCCCCACAAAGGTGTCTAAACGGGTACACACACACACACACACACACACACACACACACACACACACACACACACACACACACACCTAAACTAAACTAAATACAACATAAACATTTCCAGAGCTGTAACATGGAAGATATAAAAGAGGGCAATGCTTAACAAGGACAAAGATAAGCCGGCATCAGCTCTTAGTGTGCAGCTAAGTTTCAACAAGCGATGTCTAAATGTGTCGTGGTTCATGGGCCAGCTGAAGAGATGCCTGGCAGTAGGGAGGTACCAGTAACCTGTTTTAACATGTTGCACATAGCAGCCCTGTCTCAGCATACCAGCACAGAGTGGTGCAAACACACAGATCACTGACAAACACGCAGACAAATGAAATGGCACGCTCATGCACAGCCGAACAGAAACCGGAACCGAAGAATCTCATTCTTCTTTTACTTTGCAACGCAAATCTCGAAAATCCTCCCAAAACTGTGAAATTCCTCTCTGCTCCTTTAACACGCCATCCCTCTCGACATATGCAAAGCTGCTTTCCTGGAAGGCTTTTCTTCCCCCCTGCTTGACATTCCCCCAAAAACCATCATGCCCCGACAATTTGAGGAATGCTAACATTCCACAGAAACTGGCAAATGGGAGACGTGGAAGTGCGCGTGTGTTTAGGAGAGGGAAAGGCGCTCGCAGCATGTAGGTGAAAGGGGCAGAGTTAATAGTCAAGAGGCTTCACGGTGGAGGGTGAAGAAGAGGGAGGAGGAGGAGTGGAAGGAAGAGCAGTCGAAATGGAGGGAATGTGTTTTCCATCAGATCCATCTGCTGCTGCATTCCATTGGAGATACCCTGAGGGAGACCCACACCATGTCTCAGCGTGCCTCACACACTGAGGGGTCACCACGGGTCAACCCTCCCAAAAAAACTGACCGGAAGGCTGTAACAAACATCCCAAGTCTACTACGAAGTGCTTACATGAACACACTACTGATTAGCCTCAAGCTAACCCTAAAGAAGAAGCTGATGGTTGAAATGAAACAAAAAAAGAGCTGACACACTCTCTTGTGATGTTCTGATGGGCTGCTTTGTACCTACAACTCAATAACTGAGGCACACTGAAAGAAGAAAAGGATCAAAGATAACCTGCAGAGGAATGCTTTGCACACAAACTCACAAGCTTTGCTAGCAAGAAGCTGTACACAACCACAACAAATTACTCCACAGACTCATTACCACGCAAAGCACACAATAATAAACAGTATATATTTTTAAAGCAACAATGAAAAAAAAAAATCACACCGTTAAAACACGCATGGATGGGTGGAGCAGCAAATTTTAACTGCACAGCAAACAAATCACAAAAGCCCGAGGGTGTCGTTGGGAACGTCAATGGTGCAGGCGTAGATGAACAACACTGTAGTTACATATGGAGCACACACACAGGGTCAAGCCACCCCTGGACACAGCACCCAGCCAGAGTGGAGAATGGAGAGTTCAAATGCACGGGGTGGAAGGAGGGAGAGACTTACCGTGGGTGTGGTCATGGACGCCTGGCCAATCAGGAAGGAGTTAGAAACCGATATGCTGAGGCCCAGCCCAGAGCCCGCCTCCTCCATTGCCGCCACAGACGGCTGGAGGTGGCAGGAGAGAGAAGAGGAGGAGGAGGAAGAAGGGGAAGAGGAGTGGGAGGCCTGAGAGGAAACCGAAGACAAAGAAAGAAAGAAAGAGAGAAAGAGAGAGGGAGTGAGAACAAGAGGGGGTTGAGGAGAGGCACAGATGGGGGGGGGGAAAGCAAGGTGTTAAAAGAGAAAAAGAGAAGAGGGGACAGTTGATTACAGTAGGAAGCGAGACCGTATTAGAGCAGATTTAATCAAAGGTCAGCAGTGGAGCAGTGAAGTTAAGTGGTGAAAGCGTAGGAGGTTTTTTTCTAGTATCTGAGAAAGAACAGCTCATTGGCTGCAGATGGAAATACGAGAGAAAGGAAAATTTGTCCGATTACAAATCTTCTATATTGTGTTTTCCTGGAAAACTCTAATTACTGCAGGCACATATGACGTGTACAGGTTACACACATTAATATTGACTGCGACAGCCCAATACACCTTTTGATGTCCTGAGCTTTAAGAGCCTTACAGAAACCAGGCCAGCTGCAACACGCTCTAAACAGAGCCAATATGATCCGCTCTAGTTTTTTTTTTTTTTCACCCATTCCTTATCCACACGGCGGCTGAATTGACTTTTTTTTTTTCTTTTTGCAAAGCCCTGTAAAGTTGCCAAAGCATGTAAGCCTGGAACATGGGTTTATGGAGGAGGCAAACAGGCTTATTCCACTGGGCCACGAGCTCATCAAGTCCAAAACACGAGGCCAGATTAGGCCTAGGGGCCAGAAAGGCGGAGAGGAGCGCGGCCCGACTGTATGCTCAGACAAAAGAGTGATAAAAATAAAAAGTTGGGTGCTTGGCTCAAAAATACCCAGGGGTCAATGGCAGAAAGGGGACAGCGGATGAAGGTGGTGCGTCTGGGTAGGCAGCCATTCAGCCACAAAGTCTATTTCTCTCTCTGTGAATTGTACTGTACCCCGGAGAAGCATGTCATCTGCTTACTGTCCACAAATGTGCAGTCAGACGATTGTGTTTCTGTGTTTCTGGAAATGTGGCAAAATGTGGATCATCTACCGTGAACACAAAATGTTTTGGTTTTAAAGCTCTCTAGTGGTGATTGTTAAATGTTTAAAAATAGTAACATTAAAGGCCCAAAAAAACTGGCTTTAAAAATCAACACATTTTCACCACTGCATAAAAATGAAGGCACCAAAATCCAAGCTGATCTGCTTCACTAGGACTGCATGTTCCCCACCTCATAACTGCCATCAATCTACAATCCAAAAACTGTTAAAGTGTGACTGGTGCACAAAAAGCCCCTCTTAAATTCAAGTAGTTGGAGAAGCACAGAGAAAATAAGTAAGATCATGTGGAAAGTTACCAATAATGTTCCAGATTTGGTAGTATATAATGCACTGGTGTGAGAATGCATTGCTTGATAACAGTGTGCCATTCTTTGCTGTGACTTATCCTGATGTGTGTCTCCACCACTCTCTCCCCACTGACTCATTGTCAGACGGTTGTCTCAATTAACCTAGACGCCGACCCAGATTAAGATAAGTGGTCTGGATCTGATGTGGGACTGATAAAGGCCGGTCTTATCTCATACTAACGACCAAACACCTCCACGTATGCGCAGATGTCTGCTGCGGTTACAGAAATGGAGAGAGAAGAAAGAGAGAGGGAGTCGAATAGGTGAGGGAGATAACAAGAGAAGAGGAGGCTCGAGAGAAAATTGATGAGGATTACCTCTGGAATGCACTCGCAGCATGCATTCTTCCCCTACTCTTTACTTCCTGCTGGCAGGGACCACCACTGCTGCAGACAGCTTTTGTATTCTTTACATGGGCTCACGACGCTTTTTAGCAATTCAGGGTGTAATTTCATAAATTGCAGTTTCATCAACAAAGCCTTTACCACTTCAAAGTCTTGCTCTAAACGGAACTGAATGATTCCAGGAATTTAAATTACAGCTTTGCTCTCGTGGCCCAAATGAGCAAACCCGGCTATTTTATCTACTTCGGGCCTTGAGATTTTATGAGATGTGGCGAAATATTAAAGGAACCGGGGGTCGCGGCCCTTTGAATTGGAGAGGTTTCTTACCAGTTGTCTTTGCTTTGGTGGTAAAGCCGGGGGCTGCACCGGCTCATGCACTGAATCAGTGCTGCTGAAGGAGTCGTTGAAGCCGTAGACCTCCTGGAAGCGCTTGTTACGCTGTTCATAGATGCTTTCGCTCTGCGGCATCTGGTAGAAGACAGAGGGCTGCGGCTCCGAGTAGTCTTCCACAAACTGCATGTACTGAAGGACTGGAGGAAAGAGATTGATTCGATTTGAAAAATGTATCCTTTATTTTCCTTAAGGTTACAAGTTCAAAATTAGTTATTATTATTCTCTCGTTCTGTTTCTGTCTTCCTCTCCTCATCCCCAACCAGTTGCAGCAGATGGCTGTCCTACCTTGAGCCTCGTTCTGCTAGAGGTTCCTACCTGTTAAAAGGGAGTTTTTCCTTCCCGCTGTCGCCACGAGCTTTCTCATATGACTGCTGTGATTTTCTTTTTATTACTGTAAAGTCTTTACCTTATAATATAAAGCAATTTGAGGGGACTCTGTTGTAATTTAGTGATATATACATAAAATTGAATTGAAATTAACCTTGACGTCTAAAAAAAGTGTACATAATCAGTATTGCTCTTGCAAGATGGGAGATAAAAAATATAAGAGATCTAAAAGGGAAGAAAAACCTAAGTGTGTCGCAGCGAAGTGTTGTGCCACCACACAATAACATTTTTCATTAAACTCCGTCTGCGTGGTTAACACCCCGGTGATTCAGACATTTTGCTAAAAATGTCCTAAAGCCCAACCATGAATGCATCACTATGACATAATCAGTTATTTTCCTGGGTTTGACAAAGCTCCTCGAATGACACAAACCTTATTACATAGTAATTCTCACTGGGTGAACAGTACTGTGCATATACTGCACATTAAATCAACCAGGACTCTGGAATGTGATTAAAAAAGCAGGAAGGGCAGTCTGCTGCTGGGAATGACATAATACAGTAGCTTGAGAGGAAGTGATGTAGCAGTCGGGTGAGGAAGTGACCATCCACTGCCCTCTGTGCCCCTGGAGCCGAACCCATTGTAGCACATCCTGGTATTCACTTCCTGCCTCTATTCAAAGAGGAATATTTCCTTGACATAAGCTGCGGTGCAACAAGTGGATGACAAAGTGCACTGAGCGCCCTTTTCTAAAGCATCTCCTTAAATCTCGACTTCAGTCTTTAACCTTTAATCTTACTTTATTCATTTAAAGGTCGTCCTGCTTTCTAGCCCTAACCGCTGCATCATAATGTCTCCTACCCCTTTTCTTCACCCCTTACTTACTGTGTTTGCTTTTCTTTTCTGGCAGTGGTGGTGGGCTGGCGGGGACATCTGCATTCTCACTGGGAACGTACTGAGAAACAAACACTCCCCCATTTGTTTGGGGCATGGGTGAGATGGGTGTGAAAAGGGGGAACGGCGGCGTGGGATGAAGTTCCTCTTCCGAGAGGTTGTCGTATTGCGAGGGGAATCGCTCATACAGCACCCTGGACCCTCCGTCGGAGAAGGATGACGTTTGGGTGCTGCGCCGCTTCTTTTGCGGCAGGGCAGGGGGTGCACTGATGCGGGAGGGCTGTAAGGGGTTAGTCTGATTGGGTTGGGGGGTCCAGTAATCTGGCTGCTGGGTTGGGGGAGCGCTGAAGCGCGGATGCGAGGGGTGCTGTCCAGGAACGGGGGAAGAGGATTCGCTGTGAGACTCGGGCAGAGGGCTGAGGCACCCCCCGACCGGTATTGGGGGCAGATTCTCCCCAGCTGACAAGTCCTGGTGGAGGAAGTCATAATCTGGGTCGTAGTGATCTGTGTTGTCTGCAAAGATAAAGAGAAATTGATTTTTATTCACAGTATTCATTAATATTAAAATATTATGCACTGATCTTTAGTACTTTAAGCAATTTGACTTGCATAAGAAATCAAATCAGCAACAATCAATGTTTCTGATTAATTTTGTGCTGCTCATCTGACTTTTTACCTTGATGGGTGGTCGACTTTAATGAAGCTTCTAATGAAACTAGTGTTTTTTCTTTTTTCAGCCTAGAAAAGCCAGTTGTCACCTTTTAGTTTGAGCTGCTGAGGCCACGCCTCATTACGTTTGGGATGATTTGGAGGGTATTTAATTCAGCACCGTATAGCTGGACTTCTTACCAAGGGTCTCACAGCTGGTGTTCCGAGAACACTGCCCGCTGTCCTGCTCCATGGAAGAAAGCTGCTCGTCAGATTTGCTGAGTTTTCCCATGCTGCTGCACGGTGAAAGACGCGGAGAGTCGCCACCGTACGAGTGGCTCCCCCCAGAGAAACGCCTCTGAAGGAACTCCTGTTCATACTCCTGTTGTTGCAGAGACACTGAAAGGTTAGTTTACTTCCTACAAATATGTACTGCGTTTAGGGTTTTAAAGCAAACTAATGGGATGCTATAATACACCGCTGTGCAAAAGTCCCGAGCCAGTATTTTCTATTGGCATTTTGTAGGAAAACGGGAGAAAGGTGCAGTGATTTATTGAAATGTAAACATACATGGAAATACAGCATACAAAGCAAATGGAGGTTGTATAATTTGAACAAGTATATATACCATGACCACTTTTATACTTGATCACAGCCTGAACTCTCTTGGGCAAGTTGCCTTATGATTTCTTTAAGCAGTTTTCAGCAATAGTTCTTCAGGCTTCTTAAAAGACATTCAAAGCTCTTCTTTGGATGCTGGCTGCCTTTCGTTGCATTATCTGTCAGGATGAACCCACACTGCTTTAATAAAGTTGAAGTCTGGACTCCATGACTGATAGTGTGTTTGGGATCGTTGATATGCTGAAAATGAAGCTGTTGCCAATCAGATGCTTTCCAGATGGTGTTGTATGATGGATCAGAATCTGACTGCACTTTTCTGCGTTCATAATTCCATCCATTTTGACAAGCTCTCAAACGCCACTGGCTGAAATGCAGCCCCAAACCATTACAAATGTCAGTAACATGTTTTGCACACAGCTGTAGACCCTCACCTCTCTTGACCTTCTCTTACGTACATACCAATGACGACTGGATTACAAAATTTCAAATTTGGATTAATCACCCCATAACACGTGTTAAGACGTACTAATTTTCAGTCCACTTCTTGTGTAATGTGGCATCTGTCAACCTTTTCTCTTCCTGTCCTCCTTCATTATAAATGGCATCTTGATAGCCATCCTTCCACTGAGACCATTTGTGATGAGACATCAGCAAAGCAGACGGATGAACTGAATGGTAAAGTACTGTTTCAGGTCTTTGCTGGATTCTTTCTTATTTCTTAAGGACACGACTTTCAGATATTGCTGTAGATACTGCACACCAGGTTTTCAGCTAATCGATGTTGGGACTTAACTTGTTGGTGAAAATTCTAAAAAATTCTATTCAATGCCTTAAAAAACAAAACAAAACAAAAAAACTATTCCTATAAAAATGGTCAGGTACAAGGACTGAAGGAAATTCTGGTTTCTTGCAAGCAAAATATAAGGAAATGAGGGATGACTCAAGAGTTTTGCACAGTACTGTAGATCACTGGACGTTAAACCCTCACCTGTCTGTGGTCACTACACGGGAGGCTGGAGCCACGGCTCATTGGGGCGACCACTGCCACTGGTGTGGGTGAAGGGGCTGACTGTCGCTTCTTAGGGGGAAGAGCTGGTGGAGGACTACGGACGGATAAATGGAGAACAGCAGAATTTAAAAAAATGAAAGAAAGCAAAACAGGAATGATAACCAAAAAAGTAAATCAGGCAAGCACGCAGAACACGCTGTTCCTGACATGTATGCACGCGCACACACGCACGCAAGCAAACAGACACACACACACACACGTGTGTATATCTATATACATGAACACACACACATTATCATCCCTCCTCTGGACAGTGAGATGAAAAGTGAGATTGTTTCATGTTAGGCTCTCTCCTGCTTGTCACACCTAAATTCTCTCAGTGAGTTAATATCATCAATATGAGGCGACGAGCGAACAGAAGCGACCATGACATGGAGGCCAGCGAAAAAGGACACTTCATAGGGTCAGTCATACACTCTCATGCACTGGGCGGTCTTCTGATTGGATGGGAAGGTCTTCAGGGAATACCCAGGATGACACAAACTAAAACAACGCAACCATGCAAATCAAAAAGCACTTTCATCCAATCCAGAAGTTTTATGGGGAAGAGGGGGAGGGTTGGGATGTTATTATGGAGACAGATGATCCTAAGGGGCTAACATACTTCTCCTTCTGAGAGGGTCTCCTTTGGCCGGCCTCAGCACTCAACTGTGCTCTGTTCCCAGAATCCAAAAAATGGGAAAATAAATAAATAAGTAAAAAAAAATGACAGACACAGCAGAGAGAGTAAGGAAGGAAGCCCAACAAACAAACTACTGAGTCAGACTTTTAAGGCTCGAGTATAAAAATGTGTAATAGTTTAAACCTGAAAGAAAAGCGCTTTAAATTCCACACCACAAAAGCTTCCTTTAGTCCTCATGTGTTACTTGTGAAACAACTTGAGAGAAAAAGACAAAGTACACTGAAACAGCTGCAACGAATAAATGCTTTTGTGGCAAAAGTACAAATGGTCACAAAATAGTTTGTGACCTCTGACTGCACAGCCTGAAAGCCACCAGACAAAAATAAGGCGACAGGAAATCCTTTGGTTTCTACGGACTTTATTGCCAAAGTGAGCGGTTCAGTGATGTCTGCTCAGTTGGGAGAAGCATTGATACTGTAACCCTGCTAACTTAAACATAAAGAATCCGAAATATCGCACCCGTAGCTGGAGCGCTTTCACCCTCACCTGAGCTCAGCCATTTTGGCTTCTGGTAGTGGGGGTTTGGGAGGCGCTACTTCCTCGCCTGGTACTTCAGGGGCAGCTTCTGCGGGAGCGGCTACTGGAGCCGTCTTACTTGAGACCTCCTGCTCCCGATCTATCAGGGGCATCTCTGCTGACACGCTGCTGCAAGGTTAAAAAAAAAGAAAAAAGAAGCAGACTGAGTAACGGAATGTACTCGGAGCGCCTGAATCTTCGTAATGCTCTGCGCTCACCTCTCGGAGGTGACAGCAGGTGCCACTGGTTTATTAGGTGTGGTAGGTGACGGCTGTTCCTGCTTCTCTATGGTCAGCTTCACCAGCTCCTGTTCACGGACAGACAACTCTCAGTCTCCTCTCTGAAAACTCCACTTTAGCACACTGCCGCATCATTTCCATCAGCACAGGGCCCATACCTTCACTCCATCCAGCACTGCTTTGATGACATTGGTGACGGAAGCAACATTTTCCTTGTCGTCCAAATCAATCCCGTCCAGCATCACCTGGTCGGCCCAGCGGATAAGGTTGGCCAAACTCTGATATACGCGGCTGTGGCAAGATGACAGCGCCGAACTGTTTGACGAGATGAGGAATTTGGAAAGGGGTAGTGGTAGTGTACAGTACAGATATGAAGCACATGATGAACAGGAGGTGAGAGAAGGTGGGGGAAAGCAAAAAGTGAGGAAGGAGGATGACCCAAGAGGACACAACAGCAGGGAGTGAAGAAGGAGGAGGGGGGCATGTTAGGCTGCAAGTGAGAAAAATCACCGAAATAAGAACACATTCTATCTACCATGTATTAACAGAGATATTTTTTTTTTTGGGGGGGGGGGGTGATTGGTTCAAATTGCTTAGGGTACAAGCTTGAGGCTAGGAATAAGGCTGCTACAGCTCATACAGGAGAATGTAGGGAAGTGGGTGTTGTTTCGCCATTTAGCAAATCATACTTTGAGACTTAACACTAAGGTGTGGCGACGGCCTGTACCAACACGCAGCGGCTGATTCACAGTGCAGGAATATCCTTCCAGTGTCTCTGCACAGCTTAGTCCTGAGCAAGTGGGAGAGAACTGAAGCTAGGGAAAAGGTGGATTGGACAAGTATGGGACGTAGATCATGCTAGAGCTGGGAAGATCTAGAGTGATTATAATTAATGTGCCTTACTAGACTTTACATACTAAGTTTTAGCAAATAAGCTCTCTACTTAACTCACAACTTGACTCATATTAATTTAAATCCCTGAAACCAAATATGCCGCACATGTAGCCAACGGAAAAACTTTTTTAGTCGCTAAAATTGAAACTTAAAAGATAATATTATCAAACAATATTTACTTACTGCTTATTTGCCAAAAGGCATTCCAACTTAGAGCTGTAAGGTAACTATCGTGTAAACTTCTACTGGGATCTATTGAGACTCAGTAAGATTCAGTTCAAATCTTAAGAGATGGCTGCTGCTCAGTTCTGCAGCAACAATCCATCAACTGCTTCTAAACACAGTGCTCTGACCTCTGACCTCCATACTTCATCTGTAACAATGGGTGAGGAAAAAAGGCACAAAGACAGAGAAGTTCCAACATGTCCTGGCAAAAACTGTCCACAAAAAACTGCAACCTGGTTTACTTAGAAAAAGGAAATAAAGAAAACTGACTCATGATACGGGCTGATATATCTGAAAGCTGAGATGAATTTCTGTTCCACAAAAGGAAACGTGTCAGCGGAGAAAGAGAGCAGCACGTGATGTGAGTTTGTACAACTTCAGATTTTGAATCAGGGGAGCCTCGAGGTGAGCCTGCAAACTTAGCAATCTTCAAGCTGCTTTCTGACAGGAAGGCAGTGTCTTTCTAGTCCGAACATGCGGCCCAGATACTTTACAAACTGCTTAGAGAGGCAAGAATAATAAGAATGAACTGAGAAGTGAGACAGTGTCACTAATATAAATCTAAAGTGGGAAAAAAGACTGCAGATTATAACACTGCCCTACATTTCTATTACCCACCTGTGCTGTATCCGCGCCTCTACCTGCACCAGAGGCAAGATTGCTTCAAGCACCTTGCTGGCCGAGCCTGGAAGCATCTCCAGAACCTTCTTCTCCACAACCATTTTGTCCACGATTGTCTTGAAGTAGCGCAGGGCACTGACCACCTCTTTCTCCTGCTCCTCCAGTCTACTAACCTTCTAAAAACAAAACAAAAAAAACAACACAACCACAAAAAGTGTCTCAGGATTAGACTGCAAAGTTCATTTTTATAGGAGAACAAAACAGCTACTATTTAGTCTGGGCTCTGTGCACTGGGTCTGCTACTCCTGTGGTTTGCTCACAGTTCAAAGCATCATCTATCAAGTGATGTGGCTTTGAGTGATCTTGGTGCTCCTGCAAAGAGCTCTTTGAGCCTCTCTAGTCTTTCACAGCAGGGCTGCTGAGGAATATATTCATTACACCAAAAGCCTTAAGAGCTAACAGAGAAGTTCATTCACAACCCGGCGCGGTTCCATTCGCGCCTTTATAGGTTTAGACACCTGCTGAGGTACAGCCAGCCACAACAGCAACTGGGAGGCTGTGGGAACCAGCAGGGAAACCCACGTGCGGACACAATGGACTCCGAGAGCACAAAACATCTGACAGGAAAACAACCACCTCGCAAAGAGGCAAACAAATACACGGAATAGGCGGGAAAGCGATGGATTTCCCACAATACACACATCTGCTGGCGCACACAAACACACACACCTTGTTAGCAGGTTTCTCAGTACTTTTGGCCGCTGGCTCGGGCTGCAGTTGCTTGCCCTTCTTGGATGGAGTCCTCTTGATCTTGGGAGAGTGGAACTTGTCCTTCAGGATCATGGTGAAAGTGGACAGATGGGACCGTTGCGAGTCTGTGGATGAGAGAGGGAAAACACAGGAAGTTGAGTGGTCAGTTGCGGAGGAGAGATTCTCAAGGGGGAGGTGGTGGGTGAGGATAGAAATTACATGTAAGCAGATGGCACAAGCTCACTGAAGTGCTAATATTACTATCACACAGTGGTGCTCAAGTGAAGAGTTGAGCCACAACAAGGAAAGGAAACTGGAGACTTTAACACAAAATCTGCTGCTCAGGCTCCTCTAGCAGCTCATTATTTGTACAGATGTGAGGGAGACAAGGCCGAAGCAGACGAGTGTGCCTCTGCTAGTTAGTGCCGAGATGAAAATGACTTTACAGGATTACAGAGACGGCAGCTTCGTAATAGATAAGTTATTTAGCAGATTTCCAACTAGTTCATAGCAGTGAGGGTTTAGTTGAGAGGAGTCTGCGCTCAATTACAATTTTGTGCTCCCTCATGTTGTCCCTTCACCCCTTTGTCTCTCCCCTCCTATCTAAAGTTGAACCAGGTGATAAATACCAATAAGAGCAATGGGAGCTGACAGGACGAGTATGGGTTTTTATCAGCGACAAAATTACACCTTTTCTGCTTTAATCTCCCCTGAGCTCCAGGACGGCAGGATGTGGCTGGGGTCATCGGCGTAAAGGAAAAAAACCAAAAAGACTGCAGAATAGCAATCAACAGCAGGAAAGAGCCACAAACCAGACTTCCAGCGGGGTCGTGCTTTCATCTGCACCATTGATCGACACGGCACGCAAGCATCCACCCCACTGTTCTATCTCTAATTCCCATCATCCTTTATGCCGAGCGCAAAGGCAAAGTTGGCCGAGACAGTCAAGGACGGCCTCATGTTCTCATTAAAAATGTCGGTGAGACCGGCTGTCGTAGCATTTTCTGAGATTAGGCATCCATGACCCCTCCTCTCTTGTTCTTACGCAGATTTTTGTTTTTTAAAGAACACATTTTTATCCCAGGTTCATGCAAAAAAAATAATATTATATATATAAATTAATAAATAAAAACTCCAGCTGATTTTTTTTTTTTGAGAAGGGGGGGGGGGCATTAGTAACTTATTCACATCACAGAGAGAGAGGATTCAGCAAAACGCAGAGTTGCTGGAAATCTCTTTCATGCCCGCTCATCGCTTTTAATCTGAGTTTGACCCAGTTTCTAATATCCAAATAGGTTGAATCAATCACATGTTGATGTTTCAACGTGTTTGCGTTGCTGGGGTAAAAACAAATTAACTCTATTCTAACTTCATCAGCGGTTGTGTCCATGGAGAGAGTAAATTCATGCCACCGTGTGTCAGAGATAACACATTGTATTGATATATGCTGTGCCTCTTCATTCGACAGTGTCAGTGGAGTAAACAAATAACACCATACAGTAAGCTGGGCAGGATTTAAGGAGAAGAAAGACAAGTTTATCAAAGAAGACAGAGTATCACTCGGTGCGATGAAGACTCTGCAGGGAGGGACAACCTTCTCATCTACACTGCTGTCTGGATCTACACTTTGTAGTCACGCCGCAGGGGATGATGTAGTCCTTCAGAGCTCCAGAAGAGCACGGTTTGAATAGCACAGCTAGGGTGAGAGATGATTTTACACCCCGAGGCAGTACATACAGTGTTAAGTCGGTTTTGCCACAAGCCACTATCCTGTCTGGACTTCACTTCACAGAGTGAGGGACTACATGTAGAGTAGGTTTTTGATTGCACATCAGCCTTTATATGAATTCAGCCTCTGATATCTGTTTGACCTTGTTGCCCCCCCTCATCCCAATCCCCTTAATCTGGGAGCGTGCGCCCTCTCACTCAACTGCAGCTTACACAGGCCCGAAAGGAGTTTGCACGGGTTTACAGCTGCAACTCGGCATCGTCCCAGCCCCAGAGCTGAGAAGCAATGACACGAGCACAATGAGTCACCGCTATGATCGATACAGCTGGTGACCTTAGACGCCACATCACGGTCCCGAGGCTCAGCTGTTTATCAGGCGCGCAGGGCTGGTTCCATGAATCCTTCGCTCCCCTATTCACTTCTCGACCGAGTCTTTTTTTTTCTTTAGATCTTGGGAGCAGAAAAAACTGGAAGTCTGGCTCAGCGTGAAAATGACATCATCAACAGAAAGAAATGGACACTGTTAAAGTCAGCAAGCGCGCGAGAGAGAGAGCGAGAGTACACAGTGAAGTGCTCTGTTATACTCATGTAGCCCTCCTAAGTATCCAGCCTCTCCTCCTCTGTGAGAGAGTGGGCTGCCCGGTCTTCCCGCTCCTCCCAGCTTCCTGCCTGCTGCTGGCCAAAGTTATGAGCTGGTGATGTCATTGGTTGTAATGTCTCAGACTGAATCTGACGAGTCATCGACGAAACAAAACAGTGAAAGAAACTTTACAGTTAAACCGTTTTGGGGTGGAATAAAATGGGAAGTTTGTGTAGGCGCTCATACTGTCATCATCTTTTATCCGCAGATTCTGGCAGCCTGGAGAACAGTAAAACTGTCTCAGTGCCAAACCGAGATTGGAGACTATTCATTTCTGCTCCTCGACCACTCAAACGCCATGAATAAGTCCAAATGGAAGCACATTTATGCACTTAACTTTTGAACAACCTGAGGCACTGTTAGATTACGGTCACTAAAAAGGCTTCAAAGCATCCCATGACCCACCTTATTAGATTTTCTGCCATTTTATATTTTTTACATAAAAAGCAACACATTTTCCAGCCTCTGTGTTCCCAGGTTTTTAGGCATATTTATGATATAACATAAGCTGCCAAACTGGGACTTGGGTCGTGTCTCAACAACTATAAAACCAACCTTGAACCCAGGACCCCATTTAGCGTAAGAATGTGTTTTCCTGTCATATCAAAGTAATTGGTGCAACCGCTATACTGAAGGCGTTAAACAATTTTTAAAAGCCACAATTTGGTTCCAGTCTTCAACATATCAGTCTACACAGTTTTACACCATTTCAAGTGTTACTTCAAAGCCACTACTTGTGTTTTTACTACTTTAAAACTGCTTTGAGAGACCAAAAGGCTTAAAGAAGAAGAATTAAGACCTAATTTGTGATGCCTTGCCTTTGTTGATTTCTATTTGTGGCTTCCATATCCATTTTAGTGAAAAGTAAAAACATTAAAAAAAATAAAACAGCACACAGCCTAACGGACAAACATCAAAGTGGGTTAGGCTTCAATAAAAAAAAATCTTGGTTAATCTCATATATTGTAAAATGCTTCAGTCCCATGAAAACCTCACGTCACAGTGCAAACTCACAATTATGTGTGACCCCCCCCCAGCAAAAAAAACCCCAAAAACAGTGTGACGAGTTCACAGTTCATGTGAATGCCACAGCGGTGAAACCATATGACAAACAGCTCATGTTAGCACTTGTATGATGTATGAAAAAAAGAAAATGACTATAACTGACATTGTTAAGACTAAATAGTGAAGGATTTAACAAGTAAACATCTTTTTTGGAGGCTTTTAAACTCCGCAGACACTTCGCTGCTCTTAAAAGCCTTGGGGACATTTAAAGCAAACACTTGAGTCTGAACAACTCTTCAACAAAGCCTGGGAGAGTTCTCATCCAGCTCTGTGGTGTTAACACAGTCCCTGGGAGCTTTCTAGCTGCTGAATTGTCTGAAGGCTTTGTTACACAATAAGCAAACAGAAAAACACACACACACACACACAGGGTGTAAATTTATGGATGCCTCTGGCAAAAAGAGGTAAGTGGATGCAATATACCGCAAATTAATTTTGTGTATATTTCGCTTGTTATTTGCTGAAGCCTGAAAAGACCTCTGCATTTAATTCTGCTGCCCTAAGGCAATGCACAGACACCTGCTGTCCAGGAACATTTCATTTAAAATAAGAAATACTTTATTTAGTATTCAACCTGGATAAGCAGCAAGTCTAGGGTTTTGTCAACCTCATCACACCACAAGTACAATCCCACCAGGCTAAAATTATTCTGTATCATTGTGATAAATATCTCGAAAAACTTCCTTGAACTCATGCTGCAATTAATGGAACAACTTGTTTCTTAACTGTTATTTATCTTATTTATCAATTTTCCAAATTAGAAAAATAAAAATCCT
The DNA here is from genome assembly GCA_015108515.1 of Hemichromis elongatus. Classification (NCBI taxonomy): domain Eukaryota; kingdom Metazoa; phylum Chordata; class Actinopteri; order Cichliformes; family Cichlidae; genus Hemichromis; species Hemichromis elongatus. Next base: position 32,411 of record VUQR01000902.1, read on the forward strand.
GTTCTGTATTGCTGATGACGACTGGTGCCATATGTGTTTGTGTGGGTGTGACAGGCTGGCAGATTGATGTGGTTCCTGTTCGGTACAGGTGTGATCTCTACAGGACAGCTGGTGGCCCCTTCCCTTCTCACTGGCCCTGTAGGTTTAAAGGAAGACGAAACAGGGTGGAACGACCGAGATGAGGCTGTGCTTAAGGTTACATGCACAGCTGTCACCTCCTGCTGAACCCCTTCAGTGAGGAGCTTCTCAGTGAAAGTGTGCCCAAACCCTGCCTCTGCGGACATGTTTAGCCTGTTAGAAGACTGCAACGAGAGTCACAAAGGTCACTGTGGCAGCTGCTCAGCAGAGGAAAAGGTAAGGGGGGG
>VUQR01000902.1:32795-43780 GCA_015108515.1 Hemichromis elongatus
GGCGACGGGACTGATCTGTAAGTGTACGTGTAAAGTATATGCACACAGAGCCTGTAGGTTGTACACTGGACTCAATGAGTCCATCAGTGTGTTAATACACTTTTGAGCTTACAACAAAGCAAAGGCCCACAGTACCAGCAATGTTAACGTCATTTGCTAGCTGGGGCATCTTTTCATCTGTCTGGGACAGTCTTAATAAACTCAATAAGCTTTCTGCTGACCAAACTGTCATCGGTTGAAGCGTTACATCAAACAGGCTTTAAGAACTGCGCCATTACTAACTCCTAATTGTGACTGTCAGCTTAAACCTTCACTCTGTCACCATGTAAAAAAAAAGTAGTTGGTATGGCTCCCCAGTCACAGGCGTAAAGACCAGCTGGAATCTGCATGGTAACTACCAGTCACTAAGGTAAAATGTATATTCCTTAAACAATTATGAGCAGTTGCTGGAAATTGCTACCAGTCATCGTCAAATTGATTGCTAAGCACCAGTAACAATGGTCAGTGGACCCCCTAGTAACTGCTGGTCACTAGGGGAAAAACGCGTATTCCTCAGCTGGTTGGCAAATAGTTGTTTAAGGTTGCTTGCAGTTGCTAGGTGAAACTGTCACAAATAGGTATAAAGCACTGCACTGAAAGCGTCCTTGCAATTGTTTGGGTCAGTAGCAGATTGCAGTGGTCAGTAATGTATATAGAAGATGACAAATTGTGTGAAAATAGTCACTAACTACCCGCTAAACAACTGTTTTGCATTCACTAAAAAGTTGCAATGCAAACTGAAAATGGTTTCAAAGTTGTGAAAGAGGTCAAAGTTCAAATCTGCCCCAGGGCACTTACTGTATATGTTCCCTTATGCTCTCTCCTAGCTGTTGTACCAACTCTAAATCGTCACACCATAATAAAGCTTAAAAACCAATAAATACCTTAAAATAATGTTTAAAAAGTAAGCCTCATAGAAGCAGGAGAGAGGGCAAAAACAGAGAACAGAAGAGAACAAGCCTAAACAAAGGCCATCAGGTTTTGTAATAGTAGTCAATATTACACCATGCCATGCAACATTTTACAGCTAAAAAAAGAAAAAAAAGATTATATTAAATAAAGCACTACTTATTTGCAACCTGACATTACCTCTGTATCGGATGTAAATAAATGTGTTCTCTGTAAGAAGCGCCCTTTTACTAAGATGCATTAGATGGGGTTGCAAATCCAACATATAGGTATGTTCCTCTCACCCACACATCCACATAAATATAAAAATGCACACAGCCACAAATATGCTTGATAAAAAAAAAAGAACTTCTACAAATTGATGCACATTAATCCCACTTTCCTTTTAAGCTATAGCTGTTACTGTTTACACAGGCTTCTTTAAATAAAGACAAAGAATCTGGCACACTTAACCAGAAACCCGCCATATGGGATACACGTAAATAGCCATTTCATTGTTTATAAGTGACCCTGCGTGCAATGAGCCCTTATTTGCCTATGAAAATGACAACACTGTGTGAAGAGCTGTCTGCTACACAGCGGAAAAAAAGTAAGACCTGCTGTGGAGCAAAAGTTGGGGGGATCCTAGCCTGAGGCGCACAAGATGAACAGCACGGAGGAAAAATGGAGAGGAAAGAGAAAAATTCAACAGGAAATATTTAAGTGCTTAGTGAATTATTTATTCTCTCCATTGTAGTGGTTATTTCCTGCTGGCTGTGTTCAGTTTTCAATAGGAATCCTCTTTATACCCACAGTTAATATGCAGCCCTATAGGAAACCACAGGCTCTGTGTGTGTGTGTGTGTGTGTGTGTGTGTGTGTGTGTGTGTGTGTGTGTGTGTGTGTGTGTGTTGCAGGTCAAGATACAAATGTATGTGCTGTGCCAAGGTCTTGAGGTACTGCTCATTCTCTTTATTTTTTGCAAGAAAAATTGGAAGAAAGAGCAGTGATTTATTGAAACAAATGTTTAAATGTGCACAAAAATACTATCCAAAAGGAAAAAATAGAGTTTATATAATTCTAATGAACTTAAAAGTTCACATTAGTTGAGCACTTATTATTCAACACAACAGGAGCTCTCTTAGGCAGCTTTCTGGTTACTTCTTTATATAGTCTTCAGGAATAGTTCTCCAGACTTCTTGAGGACACACTAAGCTCTTCTTTGGATTATGTCGTAGTCAGAGTGATCCCACACTGGGTTAACAGTGTTGAGGTACAGGCTCTGGGGAGGCCGATCCATGACTGGTATTATGCCATTGTGTGTTTTTCTGTCCCTCTATCCAGGTATGCTTTTACTTTGGCAATGGCAGTATGTTTGGGATCAATGTCATGTTAAAAAATGAAGCTGCTGCCAATCAAATGCTTTCCAAATGGTGTCCCATTGTGGATCAAAATCTTTTCCAGGAATTTGGACAAGGTCCACAGCACTACATGCTGAAATGCAGCCCCTGACCATGACAGACCCTCCACCATGTTTTACGTGCTTATGTTGTACCTCTCTCCTGACCTCCTCGTTGCATTCCTTAGTCTTTTCTCCTTGTTCTTATGAATGGCTTCTTGACAGTCACCCTTCCACTGGCGCCATTTCTGATGAGGCTTCAGCAAAGCAGGTGGATGAACTAAATGGCCAGATGCATCTCTCGGGTCCTGTTTCAGGTTTTTTTGTCTTCTATTTTTTAAGGACTTGACTTTCAGATACTGTTCATCCGCTCATCTTCTTTGGTCCTCCACTTGTCCGGTTTCCTCAGTTTTTTAAAGACACTGAATGCCATGCTGAGTTATGCCATGTTTTTCATTAATAGCTCTTTGGGAATCATCTTCTTTTAAAAAATACAATGTCATGCCTATCAAACTGTTATCTTTGGCATTTTTCAAAAATTAAACTAGAGATAAGGGAATGCATTATGTAATGCTGCAATAGGCTGCTAGTAACATAGTATCTAAAGACAGTTTAAAAATGGTCGTTTGCCAAGTTGTCTCTCATGTGGCTTAAACGGACTGGACTGAAAATTAGCAAAGAAGGCCAAACAGCTAAAGAAACCCAGTGAAAGACCCTCAGAAAGCCCGCAGAACTATTGCTCAAGACCACATGAAAGCAAAATATAAAAAAAGGATGGGGTGTCTCAAGATTTTTGCAGAGTACAGTAAAGACGCACTGGTTAACAGCAAACTTAAAAGTAACAGAGGAAGTGCAATAGTGGAGTTCACAGTTCACCAGCTGTGCTATTTGAGAATGAAGTTCAACGACGAAGCGCCACAGTGAGACTGAGATCATCAAACGCACTCAACCAGTAAGTAAATGAGATACATATATGCTAAGTGCTTGAGTCCATTTACTATCTATTGCAGTCCACTTAACAAATGAGCATAAGAGACATGGGACATGTTTTCTGCATGTGCAATGCAATTATAAATGACGAACTGGATTTTTTCCATTCACTTCTCAACTGAATTCAAGGAAAAAAACTGAACTGGCATGAGAACAGTTACAAAAAAGAATTACCACCAACTAGAACCAATTTGCAGCTGACAGACTGATGCGACACATTCAAAGTTAATTTATATTTAAATGAATACTTTGCTCAAGTGATACATTTCCTCATTTGTAGAATTCAATTACTCCTCAAAAACTGGAGCGACAAACTCAAATGGGTTTCTCACATTACATCACATTCGTATTACCAAAGCAAAGCATTTATCGCGCTTCATTTCTAAGCATACATCTAAGCATTATCCCCTCCCAATTCAACCTCTGTTTTAGCCAAACCCGCCTCAGCAGATACTTGCATAGGCATGCCCTTCAGTATGTCAGTGACCAGGAACGCAAACCCCATCAGCCATGGGTCACTGGTCAGGAGCAAATATCAGCGTGGTGATGGAGGTGCCCTGGGTGCTGCGTTGCATGGTAACAGAAGGTCTGATCAACCGTGGCTAACAGAGCGTGACCGCAAAAACACAGGCAATCTATAAAGCACATCTATGACACAAAAAACAAATCAGATCCATAACTGTTTAGGGAGGTTGTGGCTGGTCATCTGTATGCGACACGAAGATGAGCAAGTGAACGAAAGATAGTAGGGCATCAATAAAGAAAAAAAGAAAAGAAGCCAGTCTGTTTCCGTTAGACTGTTTGCGCAATTTGCTTTCAGACCTAAGCAGTCATCACACAATAGGCTTATGATTAAGAATACTATCGATATCTAAAACTGTATCTTTAAAGGAAAACTCCTGCTTTGCGAGAAAGGCATCATTACCCATATGAGTCACAAGATTGCACAGATAAAAAGGATATCAAAAGCACCTTCTCCCACTTTCTCTACGTTTTTTGTCACTTTGGAGTTATTGCAGCTTAGAAAAGGCATAGGATAACATTAAACATGCAGATGCGATCTGATTCCCAATATGATTCCCAATGGCAAAAAAACATAAGAAAAGGTGTGAAGAATCTACACAGTAAGCTTAAACTATAATTATCAGAGAGGGGAGGAAAATATGTCGCATTAGGCCACAGAAAGAAACGCAGAAAAATCCAGTCTAATCTCTTGGTGACACTCGTTGCATTCTTGAGTCTGTTTGTTTGTGATCTGAAATGAGCTGTGCATCTTAAACCCACTCTAAAACACAGATAGTAATCTGCTCTTCACCGACTTCTCGATCCATCATCCTTTATGGAAAAGTAGCTTGAAGCAATGTTCAAAGGCAGTATTTTACACGCACACTCTGAAACAGAACAATGATGGGAAACAAAGTGGTATAGTCTTAACACAAACATCTTAAATTTGACACATCTACATTTAAGGCTACCGAGGTTACAGTAGACTATGCACTCTACCATAATTACACAGCTTGCAGATGAGATGCGGCAGATGATGCGTAACATTATTCAGGGTAGTGGGTCAGTGTGGAGCTCTTGAAATGCTAGCATGCTGCAAGTCATCGAGTTCACGCAGCTCTCTTTGTTTAAAGACTGGCAATAACTGTATTCTACAGCAGGTAAAACACCTTTTTTTCTTAGTTTTACACATATCAGAGTAATAGTGTGTGGTCTTGCATACTGTGGATACGAAAGCGACAGAACTTTAAGACTTGCAACGCTGCCACGATCACAACTTCACTGCAGATACACTCACGGGGGTCTTTTTTCCTTTTTTCTGTAAATGACGTTATTAACACAGCATCAGTCAAAAGTGAGTCGTTCCATAACCTGCTCTGGTTAAGTAGTTTTTATGGAATGCCACCCATTTTTTCAGGCCGTATAAGTGATGCAGGGCCTGTGTAGCCGGTGGCCTTACTGGTGGTGTTTCAGAAAAGGGTGGGACCATTAGGCCCGCGTATTGTGTGGTGGCATAAAAATTTACAAGTCTCAAGCCTCAATGCCTCCTCTGTTTAACTATAAAGCCAGCAGAACTCAATCCTTCAAAGCTCTGTGTTTCTGGAGCTAACACAACCTTTTCTCTTACCCATAGGTTCATTACCGATAATGTCTGTCACATTGTTTGTCTGTGTTTCCCCACGCTGTAGATCTATGAGTAATGCTACACACTCATTTATCCTCTTCACTGCCTTTGACTAGCTTCCTTCACAATAGTATGATTAATTTAAAAACAATTATTGGAATAAACTGCTTCAAGAACAATACCACACTGCACTGGCTATGCAAAATTATGAGTATTTAGATAATCCCACTTTTGGATGCATTCAGTATGGATCTGTGTGGCAGTTAGGGGATGAGCTAACGGAGCTATTTGATGGAAGTGCTTGGCAGAGATTTTCATAGAGGTTGTACTGAAAGCTATAGAGTGAGCCCTACGGTCTAGTTGACTCAATTGTCCTCTGTGTCAGAGCACAGGAACCCACACCAGCATCCACAGTCACAAACACAAAGGTTCTCCAAACTATTCAACCACAAGCAACAAAGGGTTGCAGAGGGGATGCCTTAAGGTCTGGTTTTCAACAACATCATCGACGCACAGAAGACACATGCTGGAAGCTTCTACTGACCCAGTTGTTAATTGGAAAAAAAGGGAAAAAATGCTGACAAAGAGGACAAAAGGTTTGAATAAATAAATAAACTATGACACTGTTTAAACTGTCCAGCTTTTGACAAATAAAGCAAAAGCATGACCAGTAGTGATGCAGTTAGGGCAATGTTCATTAGATGCACTGGGAGGTGTAACGTTTTGCAAACAGACGGCAGCATGGCGGACAAAGGATAGCCGGCAAACATCCTGAAGAGGAGCAATCTCATCTCAGCCGGTGCACAGCCTTAACACTGGAGAGAGAGCAGTGTGACGCATAGGGGGAGCAGGACGTTCGGGAAGCAGTACTTCCCATTGATTTATCCTTTTCCCAAAAAAAAGTTGCAGCCAAATTGCCAATCTCTGATCAAAATAGAAACGAGCCACATAATCTAGAAAAGTCATATTAAAAACTGCCATGTGCATGACTCAGAGAAGGGAAAAACAAACTCTGGAAAGACAAATATGGCACACATCTTGTGCACAATGTGTTAATACCAGTGGACATCAGCACTTCACATAACCCAGTACTGAAATGGAAAGATGTGTGTGTGTCTAATATACATATATTTATATTTCAAGGTCTAGTAATTAATTTGAGTCAATTTCCTGCTAAAAGAAAAATGACCAATCATTTGCTCATTCCAACTTCTTGACGGTGATGAACTCATCTTTTTGTTTGTCTTCAGTAACAGAGAACAATGTTTTCTTTGAGTTTTAGAGCAACCGTTTTACAACTACAAGTTAATTTCTTCATGATGGGATTTTCCCCCCATTTCAAGAAGGACAAAAGATTATCTGAGAATATAATCAGCAGATTAATCTAAAACGGAAAAAAAAATCATTAGTTTAACACCTAATTGTGATATTGATCGTTGTGTCATCTAGGAATCCATGGCAGTGACAGCTAATGATTCCATTAATGTGATCTTAGAGACAAATGAGGCCACAGTGCAGCACGCTAAAGCTTTACTGGAGGGTAGGGGCAGTCAGTATGATGGAAAGGGTTAATAGCGGGGTGGGGGGAAGGGGAATTCACACAACATACACTTACACGCCATCCTGGGTACCCCTCCTGTTCCTTCCCCACTGACGCCGAGGCCACTGGTATGATTTCCTGTCCCTCGTCTCTCTCACTCCCTCTCCTCTTCACAGCACAGACCAGCCAGAGCTCTGTGACTAACCTCACATAACAACTTACCTTATAAAAATAGGTGGTGCCTAATAGCACATCACTAACAGACAGACAAAGCACCTCACTTCGATACACAACCACCCAACACAAACATGCTCAAACCAGCCAGATCGTTAAATTGACCTTCGGGCTGCAGCAATTCACTGCATTTTTTAGCATGTCATTTAAAGCTAGCTTTCTGAACTGATTCTTTCAGTAAAGTGAGACCGCGTGGCAAACAGCAGGTTCACCTGGGGTGAAAACGATAGACTAAAGAAGCACAAAGTGCTATAAATACTCAGCTTGTCAGTATCTCTAACATCAAGCAGCACCAAAACAGAGACACTGCGACAGCTAAAAAACCCCCTGTGATCTGCTTAGAATGAATTCAGAGTTCTCAGAGAACGGCAGCTGTTTGCCTCTTGCCAAACAGGCACTATAAAGATCACTTGAGATAGGAGACCGATCCTACACACAGACAAACAGCCAAGAGAACCGATCACTTCACTGTTGAGTACAAGACAGAGACAGATACAGAGAGGCAGAGAAGGACAGGAAACAGTAAATGGCCTCAACAGCAAGGAGTGGTACCACGCTCTCCATGTTAGAGAGCCGCACAAAGCCCATCTTGTCTGTGCAGCGGGCCACGCGTCATCCACTTGACACTTTGTGCACAAACACAGCACTGGATAAGACTGAATAAGAGATGCCACATAATATATCTAATCTTACAGATCAAATGCACCTTGACAAACCAAACTCTTTGTAAAAAATGTACAAATGTAGCTTCTTAAAAATAGCCTTGGATTACAGACGTGCCCTTTACAAAGACAAGACTTACCCACGCATAAACACTTATAATTAGGCAGCGGTTGCCTAAACCATAGTAGAGAGATTTCAATCACTCATACACAAAAAGAAAATTAAATGCAACTTTGTAACTACTTCTACATTAATCTGTAATAACACACACAAACCTGAACAATAAACATGCCCGCCATCTGAGCCGGTTACTCATTGATTCATTTTTGTGTCATCTTTTTCCAACTGTGGAAAAAGATGACACAAATTTATATTATTTTTGGAAACCAGAGATCGATCTGTAGTCTGCATGCTAAGGTTGGGCCACAGGGCATTTGGCAGTCAGGGATTAGCTGCAACTTTTTATACATGTTTTTATGGGGGGTTTGGATGGGGATCGTAAGAATCACAGTTTTTAATGAGTGAAATCCAGTCTGGTAAAAATGTATGTTTACCTGTAGTCACATCCTAGTTATAGGCATACTGCTGCTTTTGCTAAAATCTTTTGTAATAATGATACACTTAAGTGCTACTATTACTAGTTATAATATATATAAACATTATAAAAGGCTCTCTGAGAAAACTTGACAGAATGTATTACTGATGCGCATAATCATTTACGTCAATGTCAGCTGCCTCTAAGTGTCTTTTTAACCAGACAAAAGCTACAACTGTTACTTTATTTTAAGAAGGCTATTATTAGCTCATTCTTGTTATCTGTACCAGTTTACTTGCTCAGCTGATGTCCATCCACTTATCTGACATTCCACAGGTAAAAAAAAGAAAAGAAAAGGCCACATATTACCGTTTCAGATGAATGAGGAAAGTTGCTTCTACATAACTGCATATCACCTTCCAGGGTTTTATTGATGTGCTGTTATTTTTGTCGTCTGTTCTTCCTCAGTATGCAGACACACTGCAGCAGACAGCATGACTGCACTTCCAAAAATAGTATGGTAGGCCCATTACAACATCTGACACTATAGAATGATCTGTTCATGTTATGTTTATCTTTTAAATAACAGGAAATAATCTAATTCTGCATGTGCATTAGACTGAACACTTACAAAGATAGAAGTGACAGGCAAGTCTATAGACAAGCATTTTAGATAATGAGGGCTTTTGTAACAGAATTTAAGGGAAAAAAAAGAATAAAATTCACCTAATTCATTATTTGCTGTGAGATATCAGCATATGAAGAGAAACAGGTCAAATAACAACTCAAAGTCTTCTCAGGCCAAAGTTGATCGATTCTGTAATTATTTTGCCTTTGACCTCATAAAGGTTTAATTTTCATTGCTGTTTTAAAAGCATGTTCACACATTCAGGTTGTATAAGAATGAACATCCAAGCAGAAGTGGGTCAGTGAACGCTGACACAAACAAACACAACTTTCTGGATTTTGCCCACAGGGCTACAAGCTTATTCAGTCACTGACGAAGTCAAGATTGTCTGCATACATCTCATCTACACTTTGGGATTAATATAAAGAAATCACCCACATGCACCTTGACAACAAGGCTGACTTGTTTGCAAGCAATGTCAACTTCTCTTGCTTACCAATCCCGATTTAGACTGGTGTCAGAAACTGGCAGCAACTGTGGGATGTCCCCTTCATTGTATGCCAGCTCCCTGACCCAGCCATGCCACCCTGGGGTCTACATGATTTGACACACTGAACACAGGAAGGCACACATACACAGACTTGCGCAGCTTGACAGACCCCCCCCCCAATACTTTTTAACATTTTCCGCCTTTGAGATTGCTGCTTTCAGGCACACCAATGCCACTCGCCTTTTCTCCCTATGCGTCCCTGCTGCTCACTTTTCTTCAATAGAAAACTCAACATAGGCAGATTTTTCTTTTCTTTTCTTTCCTTTATTTCTTTGCAATGGTCAGTACTGTATCTCTGTAGCACATGCAGTGAAGTCCCCTGACTGCATTACACAAAACACGAAATATCCTATTCCCCTTTAATCAAATCTGCATAATATCAAAGCGTTAGAGTGAAAGTGAGCGCTATTATAACTCAGTCCAAAACAAGAACTGAAAGACATCATCAATGGACACTTTGGGAGTTTCAGTAGTGGTTCTCTGTCGCACCGCTTTTACTTCTACAATCTCATCACAAACACCAGCAGTCCGAGTGAGGATGCTGTGGGTTTCGGCAGGCAGGTCATAAAGACCAGAATGTGATCTTTCTGATTACACAGATTTGAATTTAGAGGAGCGATTTAAAGCAGAAAAACAGCCTTTAATGCAGTGTGCATAAAGATGAAGTCACATCGAAGAACGCTTAATTAGTGCCGATCGCTTGTATTAATTGTAAAGTAAAAACCAAAAAAAAGCATAATCAATAAGATCCAGGAACTGTTTATTTTGAAATTAAAGCCTCTATAGTCAAATCAGCAGAGTTAATAGATGAATAACTACAAAATATTATCCCTCTGCAGTATGACCAGCTATTTGTGTTTGGCCTCTGTGCATCTGCTAGAAACACATTACTCACTCTAAGGTCTCTGCAGAGGGCCATCATGACCACAGGGACTGGGCAGCTCAGGGTACACAAACAAAATACACACTGTGAACACAGACTTTTGTTGCCTGCTGGGTTGAAATACATAGATTTATTAGGCTGAGCGCACCACAGACTGTGTGTTTTCAAAACAAGGTATTATGGCACTCGGCACTGTGTAATTACACAGTGATAGACTCGGCTACCTTAATTATGGAGCCTCTATGTTCTACCAGCTCATCAGGGTGGATCTGTTCACGCAGCTTTAGCAGGAGGAAAGAAAAAAATCAAACAGGGTTAACCCCAACATGTGGGTCAGCAAACATGCCCAGTTACCACGGTGAAGCCAGGCAGGCAGCTTGGAGTTAAAATGCCAGGACTACAGCTCCACGGCACACATATTCTGTATTGTGTAACAGGATTAAGACCAAAGCATGAAGGCACAGTATCAGATCCTAACCTGATGCGCTAGGATTAGGCAGCTATGGCTT